>CATIWR010224800.1:0-92760 GCA_949677035.1 Omphalea diandra | reverse complement strand
TATTTCAGTGACCTGATTGCAAAAAAAATTAGTTTAATGATTGCAATAGAATTTGCACTATAATATAGTGATCACGTGTACAAATTAGCATTTAATAGATATAATAATATTTCATAATAATAATGGAGTTCATGACATTATATTATTTGGTAGATAATGGATTTCATGACCTAATCATTAAATTTAACACATAAATTGATAAATTGTTAGTATGATTTAAATATTTGAAATTGACTAATATAGATTTTATTATTCATAATTATTATATTATATTATACAATTAATTTGCAAATTGATGATGTATTTTGAAAGATGCAAATTGATGAAATTAAAAAATAAAAGTACAATTAAAAAGTTTAAATTATATAGATTAAATAAAATAATATTAAAAAATACTCATGTTTCCTCAAAAATGAAAACTTATATACCAATTCACACATAAAAAACTCTTCGATCTTAAAAAAAAATGATGTTTCTTTTGTATTTTTCTTAAATAAATGATATTAAAATATCTAACTATATTACGAAATATTTATTGATATACTTATTTATTGAATTTAAATCTTGAATTAATAAATTATTTTAGTTACTCTAGAAGTATGATTTTAATATTTGAAAGTGATTAATATTAATTTTTTTATTATTCATAATTGTTGTATTATATTATATAACTAAATGATAAATGAATAAAATTAAAAATATAAAAATATAATTAATATATTGATAAAATAAAATAACATCATACTAAGGGTGATCAAGTCTGGTTATGGACTAATTATTTACAAACATCTATAATCGACAATGGATAATTTTAAATATGAGTCTAGTTCAGTTTAGTTAAATTTTAGATTTCAATTCAGTTTTGTTCTAGTTTTGGTTCTATGTTTTATATATACTCATATTTATTATATAATTATAAATTATCAATATATATTGATAAATAACTTTCATAATTAAGTATTAAAAATTGTATTAGCTACTATTTAATCATTTTTATTTTTCTTGTAATATTTATTCAAGGATATATATAACTTATATACAGTGTATATATCTTATATTACTTGAAAATGTTTTATATAATTTATACATATATACACATGACTTGAAATATATTTACACATACATACATACTACATAGTATATATAGCTATATATATAACTAATATATAATATATTTGAACATAAACAACTTATATGTAGGATATGTAAGTTTATGTATTATATATATATATATATATAAAATAAGTTCACAATAAATATAATGTCTTATATTTTATGTGTATAATATATATTTTAGTTAAATTTGGTTAGGTATAGTTAGGATATTTTCAGTTATTTTTCAGTTCGGTTCAGTATATTCATAATTCATGCTCACCCCTACATTAAAAACATAAAAAACACAGAAAAATTAATAAATAAAAATTTAAACAATAAAAATAAACATAAAATTCATAACAATCAACAATATCATTCTCAAAAACTTCATCTATTGATTGCAGTTGAAACAGATAATCGAAAAATAGATAATTTAAGAATAAATAATCAAAGAACATATAACAAAGAGCAAAAAATCAAACAAGGAGAACAAGAATTACGAAAATAGAGAATCTAAAACAAGAACGAAAATGAATACAAAATAGAGAATAAAAAAAAAGAAAAAAAAGAGAAGCACCAACTATAAATCTCCGTTAACGTTGTTAATAGAAATTAATAAATTTTAAAAACTCACAGATGTAAATGTCTCCCAAAACAAACTCTATCAATAAATGACACACAAAGTATTATGAACATAAATCCATGATATAATTTGCCTATGATTCTCTATTTGGTACAAGATTCTGTTGGTTTTGGTATTTTTCTGCTGTTTTTGTTCATTGTCACACTTTAAATCACGTTATCGTTCGTACCAGAATAATAACAGTGTGTCGTCTATAATTTTGATTTCTCCTCTCAATATCGATCCATCTCATATCGGTTATCTGAAATTCTGTTGCATTGGAACAGAAACATTCTTAACGAGTGTTTGAAAACCCAAGACAGAAAATTGATTCTAAACATTCCCTTAAACATTGGAGTCAGGATAACCAAGGAGTTTAGTGTTAAAAGTGGGGCACTCTACAGGAATTTGATCATGGGTCAGATAATAATATAGATCCCACTTGGAGAAAGTTTTGGACACTTCATGTTCCTCTGGAAGTGAAGAACACGATGACGTGCTAGTCTCAATTCCTTACGTGGTAAGGATAAATTACTATCGATTATCACCCACCGCTAGAACAAACTAGCTGTAAATGTTCTAAATATTAATTTACAAGTTAGTCAATTAAAAATATAATGACAATTCAATAGAAAATCTGCCACATATCCGATCGTGAACATAAAATGAAAAAATACACAGTTCATAAATATTTGAAAAGCTCAAACTTTGCTTTATATTCATTTTTTTTTCTTTGCTGAAATTGTTATAAAAATTAAAAAAAAAAAAGTGGTTATATTCACTAACAAAAAAAAAAAAAAAGAACTGAATTAGAATTTATTTTTTATGGTCACCTACATACAAAGCCCACGGTTCTCCACAAGGACCAGAACAAGATGTTGAAACAGCAAAAACAATTTATATTCATTCAAAAAAAAAAAAAATCGCCAATACCGGGCCCAAATTCCACTGGCCAATCATGTAGGCCTCACAGTCCAAGACGTTGGCAAGACTACTCTTATACTAGCCTTTCCTTGATTGGATAACAATAATTGCATTTGCATTTTGCATCCACTCAAGAAGATATCCAACACATTAAGGCTGTGTTATTGTAGCCCTTCCCGGGCCAGAAATTTCAATCAAGAACCACATTGTTTTCAAAACAAAAACAAGTCGCGACCCATGCAACTTGCACCGACCAAATCGTGCTCCTAACAGCAATGCACAAGAGGCAACTAATTTCCAGCAGACCACAAACCTTAATTTGAAGACTAGGGATTCACAAACTTAAGATAAATACACTTAAAATAGCATGAGATCAAAGAGAGATATTATGCACAAGTAACAATTTTTAATTTGTTATAGACAGAAAGTTCCAACAACCAACATCCATGATCGCTCACAAAGGAAGTGGAACAAAGATTGATGAAAAACAAGTCAACGGAATAACTTGGACAATTCTTCATTCCAACACCAGCTACAGAACAAGCTATCAAAAGGTCAAATCAGAATTAAATTACTTTTACGCCAACCAAAATTGTCCCGAAACTTTGTTCAATAGATATAACAGTTATGGCAAAACTCAATGCAAATAAATGGCAAAACAAATCATCTTGGACAACTAGCAAATTCAATGTTCTCTACTCTTTGCTTTTCTCAATCCTCAGCATCAATGAATAAAACTCCATCTTCAGTTACCTTCAGCATGTCCATCCTCAGAAGCATACCCATTTTCAGTGGTATGATCACTGTCAATTTTCTCGGCACTGCACCCAGAGGAAACATTGATTTCACACTTTTGCATTTCACCTCAATCTCATAGCAGAATATAAACAACCATTACCAGACATAAAAGGCAAGCATCTGAACTACTTCCTTTCATGTTCACTTAAAGTAACTTTTACCACAACAGTGTCGTGATGCACAACATATGTAAAATACAAAAAATAAAAATGAAAACAGAGAAACATAACCATAGCCCCTGATACTTTTTTCCCAGTGTGTCCTGTAACATTTACAGGCATTACAAAGCTAATTGCCATATTCATCGAAGGCAAAAGCCCATCTCAATACATCACACACAACTAGATAATCCACATTGAGCCAAACCCCAAGGCCATAGAACATAGTACTCAATAAAAAGTTATGATCCACCAGTATTAAAAAAAATTCCAACGCGGAGACCAATTCCAATGAATGTGGGCACCGTGATGTAAATCAAAATGATTTGGAATCTATAAGTATCATGGGAACTTTACTCATCCCACCAAAGCACGACACAAAGATTCCTAGAGAAGAAAGCAAGGAGCTGTGGCTCAAATACTGGTCTCGTGGATTTACATAAGGTAAGAGGAGAAATGTTTTTATACACAAAGGCCTCAAAAAAAAAAAAAAAAAAAAAATCATGTATAAAATCACCCCACATATTAATGCGAGTTTGTGTACGCAAAGTTGGAAAACCTAAGCGACCAAGGCATAGACCTCCATAGTCTTGAGACACTCGAGTCTCTTGAGAAATGTCCAAAAACCAGTGGAACCAGCTAGTTAAGATACTCAGTTTAAACAACTTAGTTTCAATGTCCCATAAAGATAACAAAGCCTACACAACTAACAATCAGTATGTATGTACAAAACAACAAACTCAATTCCGGTAACAATGAAATCAACATTCTTATAATCATCAACCCAAATCAAAATGCAACAAAGAATCACAACACATGAATGAAGTAAAAAAAAAATTTCTCTCAAGTCCAAATATGCTCGATTGATTATAAAACTCATCAATCAAATATCGTATCAAACAAACCTCCCAGGGCCAGCACTGGAATCAGCTACATCATTCTTCCTCCAGCTTGTCTCACCGCGCCCGTTTCCAGAGCTCTGCCGCCTAAAGAAATCACCTCTCTCCCCTTTTTCCATTTCCTTATTGCCAATGATCTTCACAGACTCCAACTTTTCATCAATCTCTTGCCAGTCCTTTCCTTTCTCAGCTAACACCTCCTCCCTCGGCCTCGCATCCCCAAATGGGGACGACCCCTTGGGTTTGGCTATACCGCCATTATCATTACTCACAGGCCGCGTACGTGGCTGCAACACAAGCTTTGGTCTTGCACCAACCGCTCCATTACTGTCTTCCTTCTTCCTTCCCCAGCTATCAGAATCCGCACCACCACCATTATAAGACCCGTGTCTATCTCTAGACAAAGAATCAAAACTTCCTCTCCTCTCAAATCCTCCATTACTAGCACCAAATCTCCGAACCTCCAGCGGCTTATTAGCTACCCAGCTGTCAGATTCATCTGCTTTCGACTGCGAATCAAAAAACGAGCCTCTTTCCCTCCTTTCATATCCATCTCCCACAGATGGTTTCTTTGATTTAGACCAATCATCAATCTCATCAGCACGCGACGGCGCAAATTCCCTGCTTGCATCCCTATCCCTACTAGAAAGCCTAGAATTACCACCACCGCCCCATCGCGAATTAGACGAATCGTCACCGTTACGGCTGTTCATGCCGTACGATTTGAAGCCGCCGCCCAGCCTGGCTCGGTCGAGCTCTTCAGCGGAGCGCTGGCGCGGGCCGGTTGGGAGATTGAGGAGATCTTCATGGGTGAGGCCACTGGGTTGGTGGCTCGGCTGAGTCGAGGGCTTAGCGGAGCCATAGGTGGCGAATTCGGCTAAGGAGAGGGTCTGGTTCTTTTTTTTCTTGGGCTGTTTGGTGGCGGCGGCGGATAAGGAAGGGAATTCGGAAGTATCGGATTGAGAATCTAAGGATTGTTGTTGACGGAGTTCGTGTTCGTGTTCTTCAGCGTCCAGAGCCCAAGCGCCGGGCTTGCCCCAAGGAGAAGACATTGCTGCCGCCATGTTATTGTTGTTGCTGTCTCTCTGTGTAAAAAGCCACGCTCCTCGCTCTCGCTTTATGAAAGGTTATGAAGGAGGAAAGATAGCGTTGGATTAGATGGATATAAGTA
The DNA here is from genome assembly GCA_949677035.1 of Omphalea diandra. Lineage (NCBI taxonomy): Eukaryota > Viridiplantae > Streptophyta > Magnoliopsida > Malpighiales > Euphorbiaceae > Omphalea > Omphalea diandra. The sequence goes on along the minus strand of CATIWR010224800.1, from coordinate 87,093 downwards.
GAGAAAATCTTTTTGAAGGATAATATAGACGGTCGTGATTTCCTTGCTAGATTTGCTTGTAATATGGATGGACCGACCATGTTCTTATCATCCTTGCTTTAATTCAATGGATCGAGTTTCGATTCCAAATTTCCATCTTCTCGCCGGCGATAATAATATTGTTTTTTTAAAAAATATTTTTAAGATTCAGAATTAATATCAAACTAATTATGTACTCAATTAGTCGTTAATGCACAAGATTCTGCGAATTATTATTTTATATTTAGAATTTATATATTAATTAGTTATAAAATAATATGTTTTCAATTTTTCTTATAAAAAATATTTTTTTATTTTAATGTGAAATTTAAATTATAGTAAAATTATTATTTTATTTGAAATAAATTTTAAATTTAGATTTTAAATATGATGTGATGATTTTAAAAATTAATTATCTAGCACAACACAAAATAATTGTCCAAATAATTAACATTAGAATTAAAAATTTTAAGAAAATGAGAGTGCGTCCAAGTCCGCAAAAATGCTAACCTATAGCTTTTTTTAATTTTTTTCTAAAACAATGATCACGGTTATCAGATTGAGACATATAGAAGAAATGATAAGTGAAATGAGTTAGAGAAATTGTTGAAAGAGGAGGTTGAGATTGTACAAGTGACGGAAAGGAATGACAAATTAGGAAAAGGTCTCTAATTAGTTTCTTAGGGACAACTCAAAATTCTAATCAAATTATCTCATTGAGGCCATATAGAAGATTTAGAAGCTAGTTAAGGGAGTAGAGGTTAGTATCGATACGAATAATATATTTTCCTCATGTTTGATATCTTTGCTATAGATAACTCAAAATCCTAAATCAGATGACACATGATGCATAAGATTTTGAAGCTAGCTAGTAGGGTGAGCAAAAATTGAGCCACACTAAAAAAAAATTGATTGGATCGATATAATTCAATTTGATTCAGTTTAATCTTTTAACAAATTTAGCTTGGTTCAGTTTTTATTTCAAAAAAAAAAATTGATTTTTTATTCGATTTTTTATACAAAAATTGAATCAATCAAAATTATTAATAAATAAAATTAATTTGAATCAATTTTTTTTTGAATAAAACCTTAGATGAAGCATCAGAAGTGCGCTTAAGCATTTCAAATCAAACTAGATTTAAATTATATGTAATTTATTAAATTGAACCGAATCAAGTTGAAATTTTATAGGTTATGTTTAGTTTGGTTTTTATATCTATAAAATTCAATTTAATCGGTTCAATTTATTTAGTTTTTTAAAAATTTTAATTCAATGTGGTTTGTAACATGTAAAAGTCAATTTGACTGATTTTAGTAAAAAACCAAATCAAATAAACTGAACCGATCAGTTTGTTCACCCCCTACTAGTTAGCGAAATGGAGGCAAGCATTATTGAGAATGATATCTTTTCCTTTTAGATTTACCATTGGAATGATACATTAAAAAAAAAACTTAAACGTGGAATCTTAGTTTTTTGACAAGCATATTTTATTGCTAAGAGAAGCAACCTTTTAAATTAAAGTTAGGTAGTCACGAATTTAATAATGTCGTCAAATGACATTATCTAATTTAATAGTGAATAGTAATTGTTATCTAATCCTAATTTAATTTAATAGTAAATAATAATTTTTATCTAATTCAAGTGAAAAATTAATTTACGACATTACAATATAATAATGTAAATGACATTATAGTTTTCATCAGTGTCGTTTAACATTTATGCTCTTCCCTATAAAGCTCAAAATAAGACTAATGTAAAAGCAATTGGCAAAGGAGTACGTCAAGTGCTTCAAAGTGATGATTCAAACACAATAACTTGGAATTGCTCTACAAAGGCCAACATTAGATTAAATGTGAGATAGCTTTGAAGTGGAAAATAAGTTGCATCAAGTAAACTACATGAATGTAGGCTCAAATTTTTTGCTATACTTATGAAATGTTCGGGAATTTGTATAAAGACTGTCACAAAGGTGGGGATAAAAATATTGGTAAGGTTTCTTCTGATGCTTTTCATATAGGGAATGACTTTATGCCTTTCCTTAAAAGGCCTATAATAGAAACTTTTATTCTTACTAAAGGTTTCCTCTTGTAAGTATACTAGTATACTTCTCATAAGCAAGAATTACAATTCAATACTCAATAAAAGGAAAAAAAAAAAAAACTCTCCTTTTTATATAAACTATACAATTAAGCTCACTACTGTTTTTATAATGATTTTCACTTACTTTAATATTTGAATGTTATTCATCATCATTAAGAATCACATTAGAACAATTTATATGGGTTTCTTGCCTTATATAATCATTCAAATCATCCTAGTCATTTCTCTAAAAAAGCTAGCCATTATAAGGTTCTTAAGTTATGGCTAACCTACCACGAGCCATGGCTACACACAAAGTTTATATAACTATTTGGGATCCTTTCTCCAATTGTGTGTCATCTCCACGGTCATGGTCCTATGTTCCATCGTTGTGGTTGTTATCTTCTGCACAATTATATATCTAATAATTTTCTTTAAAAATTTTGATTCAAATGCTTCTTCTTTTTTTTGAAACTAGATTCATCGAACTTCTTGTCATGGGCAGCACTTCACCAAATCTAAAGTAATTTCAAGTCATTTCTAAATTTACCTATATGCATAACACTTTTAAAATTTATATGAATACTATTAATTTAATGTGTATAATTTTTCTAGACTCATTAGATTTTTGTTTTTACAATAAAAGAATTTCATTAGAAACATGAAGAACCAGAAAACAAACAGAAGTCTTGCTCAACATGAGGAATAATGGAAGGAAGAACATCTTAAATGAAAAAACAATCTAAATTAACATTAAAAGCTAAAAAGGCTAACGCATAAGCGACTTTGTTGTTAGTTTGAGAAGTCTAGAAGATCGAGCATTTGGATAAGCTTGAAGGAGAGTCTTGATATCAAGGGCCAACACACCTGAGTATGAAGGAGGAGTAAAGACGACTAGACATATATTATCAACATTCCAACAATCTGACTCAATATCAAAGTAACTCAAACATAAATCTTGTGCAAACTTGATTCTGAATTAGATTGCAGAAAGCTAGGCTAGTTTAGGGTCAAAGATGTGCTGATCTTAGGAAAAACCTGAAGCTATCAACAACCCATTACAGTCTCAAATCATTGCCCCAAACTTACACCTGAGTTTGCTCGCACTGTCGTATATACATTCACTTTGTAAGTACCTGGGGTAGGAGCCTGCCAATGCTTCGAAACAGAATTTTGAGTAAGATTGTGGGAGACTTTCGCCAATGTCATCTTGTAATCTCTAAGAATGAATTGAGCAATCAAGAGAGCTTCATCTCGATTCAGAAATTTGTCTTAAAAACACAATTGATTTCTTGCAAACCAAATACACCATAAACACATGACAAATTTAGCTGCCAAATTAATATTAGAATTCTGCAATCTTAATATGATTCATTCCTTAATGTTTAGTCCACTGTCGCTGAGGGTAATCACCATATTAGCTAGTTCTCATACTTTTATAGCCAATGAACAGTCTTGAAATGCATGTTCGAGAGATTTTGCTTGCAAGTTGTATCAAAGACAAGCCATAGGAATTGACACTCCATGACTTCCTAGATTTGTTTGAAATGGCAAGGTTAGCTTGCATAATTGCCATAGAAAATTATGGCATTTTGGGGAAGGGGATCTTAAGCCTCTAAAATTTTGGCCAAAAATCTCTTGGGATATTATGATTTCCTCTATCCCGATCAACTGTGCTCTGATTGCTTAACCTAACGGCTAGCTAGTATCCACTCTTAACCATATATGAGCCCTCTTTAGAATAATGCCATATTAGCCTATCCTATGGTTTAGAATAAGAGATAAGGATACTAAGGCTTTTACTCAACTTGGTGGCATAAAGATGGATCGAAGAAGTTGTTCATCCCATAGAATCCATTGCGTGTTAGAAGCTTGTCAACTGTCAGGTCGGAAGGTAGGATGCGAATCCATTATGTGTTAGAAGCTTGTCAATCGTCGAATCGGAAGGTAGAATGCTACAAAGAGAATGCACTTTGAAGTCAACTTAGTGAACTAGCCAAGGTTTTGCCTTTGAATTGTGGTGCCTTTCTTCACAATCCACTTACACCCTTTCTCAATAATGAATATGCTTGCCTAGATACTCCTCTAAGTGAAACTAGGATTATAGCTTACATTGACATGTAACACTGAGCTTCAAAGGTAATATCTAGCTTTTAATGATTAGGCTAAAAGAGTAGTGTCACCAAAAAGGAATCTCCAACTTATTTTACAAGTAAAGTAAGATTAAAGGAGTGAATGTTGTGAAAACCCATGTCGCCATTCTTCTTGTTGAGAACCATTGTGCCCTAAGCCACCTAATAAATCTTTCTTTCCCCATTCTGGCTACCCCACTAGAAATTTATTGTTAAGGAATTCATTCGTCATAAATTGAGATTCGAAGTAGGAAACAACTCATCATATATGTTGGGATTGATTGGATGACTGATTTAATCATAATTTGCCTACTAGCTTTTGATAAACTTCTCTCCTTCCACCCACTAAGTTTGACCTTAACGCTTGTCTTTGAGAGATTGAACATCGACTAGCAGGATTTGCCAATAATAGTCGGTAGACCCAAGTATTTGACATGATGATGCATCAATTCAACCCTAATTGATGTGATAATAGACCTCTTGAGGATATCTAGAGCATTATTGCTAAAAGCAATTTCATATTTGTCTAAGTTTTTTTTTTTTTTTTTTTTTGCCCTGAGTGAAGCTCATAGACATTAAGGATGTTTGAAAATTTCCTATTAGCTAAAGATGCCCTTCTAAAGAGAATACTATCATCTGCAAATAAAAGGTGAGAAATAAAAGGAGCCTGCCTAGAGATCTTAGCGTCATGAAGAGATTTGTTAACATTGTTATGTAAATCATAAGACAAAAACTTAGTACAAAGCAAAAATAGAAATGGAGAAAGACGATCTCTTTGTCTAAGTCCTTTAGTAGGTTTAAAATTACCCTAAGGTTGCCTATTCAAAAGAATAAAGTATGAAGTAGTGGTAACATATCTCATAATATGTGAAACCCATGAAGAGGCAAAATCTAGCCTAAGCATGATTTTCCCTAAACAAAACCCACTCGACTCTGTCATATACTTTACTCATGTCCAATTTTAATGCAAACAAACCTTTTTTGATAGCCTCTTATTTTTCATATGTTGAAAGATTTCAAAGGCTAAGAGAGCATTGTCGGTAATGAGTCTCATAAGAGTAAAAGTTGATTGGGCTTTATGAATAATGTCAGGTAGGAGAGATTTAAGTCTATTAGCGATAGCCTTAGTAACAACTTTTAAAAGAACATTGCAAAGGCTTATAGGCTTGAAGTCCCGAGGTGTTTTAGGATTTTTAATTTTTGGGATTAGTACAATGAAAGTAGAATTAATGGAAGAGGGATCATGATGGTTATTAAGGATTTCTAACATAATATTAGTAACATCAAAATGAACAACATGCCAAAAAAATTTATAAAAAAGTGCAGGCATACCATCTAGCCTAAGAGCCTTAGTAGGGTGGATTTACTTGACAACCGCTACAAACTCCTCCTTAGTGAAGTTACTTGTCAGAAAAGAATTCATCTCATTATCTACTTTCATAGGTACTTCTTCAAATATGTCATCCCCAATTACTGGATTCGAGGAAGTGAAAAGGTTTTGGAAGTAGGATTGGAAAACTTTAGTCATATCTTGGTCCTCCTCCCACCAAACCCCTTCTTCATCTTAAATCCCAAAAACTCTATTTTTCCTTCTCCTTTGGTTTGACTTGGAGTGGAAGAACTTTGTATTTATGTCACCCTCTTTAAGCTAAGATATTCATGATCTTTGCTTCCACATAATCTCTTCCCTATATTATAACTCAAAGATATTTACTTGACGTGCTTTTTGTTGCTCTACTATAGTTGTCAATTAGCCTTGCCCTTACAAATATTCTAACTCTTTTTTTAAAGGTTAGCAATGCCTTAAGTCATACTACCAAACGTATTCTCGTTCCATTCGACTAACGCAACACTACAAACCTGTGACTTACTCTCGATCCCTGAGTTTCCCACCCAAGCATGCTCTACCACCTCTTTATAAGATTGCTCTCTCAACCCCATTTCCTCAAACCTAAAGATCTTCGTTCTTCTACCTTTAGTGCCTTCGATTTAGTTAAGGAAATTTGGATTGGAGAGTGGTCAGAGCAAAACCTTCCGTGATTAATGATCCCAAATTTGGAAATAAAGAAACACATTCTATATTCCCCACAAACCTATCCAGTCTCTCTTTAATACATTGACTTCCTGATTGCCTATTACTCCATGTAAAACACAAGCCTATGTACCCTAAATCACTCAAAGCACAATAGTCGAGTGTATCATAAACAAGTTTAAGGCTATTAAGAGATCTCAAGTTACCTCTCTTTTTCTCCACACTATAAAGGATTTCATTAAAATCTCCTATAAGAAGCTAGGGAACAGATTGAGAGCTTCTTAAGGACTTGATTAATTCTCAAGTGAAGTGTTTTTGTTCCTGGAAAGGCCAACCATAAATCCCAGACAGTTGCGAAACAGTTGAAGAGCCTACACCTTTAACCATTACATCTATATGATGTAAAGGCATCAAGCATAAAGTCACCTTAATGTGGTCATTCCATATCAAACACACACCACCCTTTCTACTCCTACCACTTCCGTACGCAACCCACTTCAATACCATTTCTGAAACCCAATCCAAGTCTGACCCTGCTCATATCTCTAACATAAAGACATGTTTCCAAAAGGAAAACAATGGGATCTTGAGAGGTTAAAAACCTCTAGAGCCATCCAATTATCACTAGGTTCCCAAGCCTGCGACAGTTCCAACTCATGAGATTCATAATGCCTAGTAGGGCTGCAACCCAACCTCTGCCATATCAATATCATCTTCAAAACATTTAACATCTCCATCCAATTTAATATATTTTTTTTTTTTTGGGAAAAAAAGTGCTTAAGTTTTCGGGGTCTGGTTCCATCGAAGATTGGGCACGTTTCCTCTCTAACGATGCATTAGGGTGAAAAGGGCTAGCTATTTGTAAGATCTCTGGCCACCTTTTTCCATGTTTTCTTCTTATTTGAGATATGACCAGAACCACTGGTGGATTGCGAAGTTTGGGTTGTTTAAGGCTTTTCAGTATTAAGATTATCTTTGTTCAAGTTGCGATTCAGGGTATGGGTTAGTGAGCTGTTTGGTTGGAGTGTTGGGTGTTAGGTTTCATCATTGTTGAGTTTACACTCTAAAGACATGGGCGGGATTGTGGGAAATCTTTTAGAAGGTTGGAAATCAGTGTTTAGAGATTTTAGTGTTGAGGTTAGGGCATTTGCTCTTCCTGGGTCAATTGCATGGCTTTCATGACTTGAGGAGCTATTTGTCTTACGAGCTTGCAGGGTAGAAAATGTAGTTAATGTTTGCAGACTTTGGGTCGTTTTTAGCAGTGGGGTCGTATGGGCTATCTCAGGGGAAGAAGGTGTGGTTATAGGTATCAACCCAAATTGGGTTCTATGTGACATTCAGTTCTAGTTTCGGTTATGGAGCTTGTGGGGATAAATGGATGGTGGATATCTCTTGAATGGAATCAGTAAAGGTATGGTCTGAGTTAGCAACAGTAGCTATGGGGCCAGTGTCATTGACAGAAATCACCTCTGGCTCACTCTGGTTTGAAACAGAGGGAACTTTTGATTTTGGCATCATAGGTTGGAAGAGGGGTTAGTAATCTTGGTTCTTTCAGGGTAAGTACTAACTCAATTTTGCTTTAATGAAGAAGCCTTAACGGAGACATCATAACTACAGGCAATTTTTGCTTCATCCAAATCATCAATCATGTCACAGTTTCTTAGAATGCGCCCAAAATGTCCGCAAAAGAAACAGAAAGCTGGGAGACTATCATATTTGAGAGGAACCCATATCAGTTTTTACTCTGCAACTTGTACTTTAACTCCTTTTATGATTGGATTTCGTAGATCAATCGTAGACTTAAACCTAAGATAATGTCCTTTCTTAACACTTTCCCCAGCCACAGGTACATACAAGCCTAATCTGTTCCTAATGCCCCTACCATTTTGGCGTTTAGCGGGTTCCAAAGGAGATCATAAGCCCGACACCAAATATCAGCGTGAAAGAACTGGAAGCTAGAAGGCTGTTCGTTCCAATCCTGATCAAGGATCACCAAGTTGTTGTCGAGCATTTTTCAAAACCTAATTCTTGTCTTTCCAACGGAAAAACTGAAACAGAAATAAGTCCTTTTCCCATTCGATTGCCTCAATCCCGTATTTAGGTTTTCAGGCTTTAATCACGGTGTCTACTAAAGCCTTCCCATTAAATGATTTTTCTGTCCATAATTTCACAGCAAGACACAACTTCAGTGCGTTATCCACCGAATCAACATTAACAAAATCCACAATTAGAGGGCTGTCCCTGTGGGTTTTGATTTTTGTTGGTCCCAGTCCTGCACATTTTTCACTGATCTTGTCCAACAGTGGTAGAAAAAGTATGTCATGATTTCGAATTTGAGGACGAGATTTGATCTTCCATGGCTTCACTTCAGAGAAGAAAGTAACGCCTGAAAAAAGGAATGGACAAAATGGGGTTAGCAAAGAAAATTCGAGAAATACCAGAAGGAAGGAGCAAAAGAAGAAGATAGAGAGGAGCCCAAGCAAAGGACGAGAGATCCAGAAAATAATAGAAAGAAAAGGGCAGTGACAGATGTTTCGATGAAAGCGAAAAACCCTAGCTCACGGATGTGACAGCACGACCCTTCCTAAGAGCGAACTCCAAATTTTCCTAAACTCATTTAGAGTTGTGCTCCATTTGATTTTATAAAAACTAGATTTCTAAAATTTTCCAACCATATATTATGCTCCTAATTCTTTCGTATTCACTTTACACTTCAATTCAGAATTTATCCTTAATGATTCTTCCATCTTCAAATTTTAGAATTTCATATTTAATTTTTCTGCAATTTTATTTCTTTACTTGAATTTTGGGTTTCACCTTTTTTGTGTATGTAATTGGTATCTTCTTTATTTTTTATTTTTTAAATTTAATTAAATATGTAAAACACTTAACGGAATGTTCAAACTTCTCAATATTTTATTTCTTTTGAAAAAATTTAAATTTTAGAGTCAACATAAGTTTATTTATATTTGTACTTTTAATTATTTTTTAAATTTTGAATCAAATTTAAATACAAAAAATAGACTTTAATCCACCAATGTCCTTAATTGAGTTTACCATTTTTTATACATCGAAAAATATTTAAAAGAGACAAGGCTATTAGAGTTTGGTATTTGCCTCCTATATTGCAATTAATTGATTTTACATTTTTTTATATATTGAAAAATATTTAAAATAGATGAGGCTATTAAAGTTTGACATTTACCTCCTATATTACTAAAACCTAATGACAAAAAAAAATTATTTGCTAATTAAAAACTATTATTTTCTTTATTTTTACAATTGTACCCAATTGAAAATTCAAATTAAAAGCTATTATTGTTTTCTAATATGACTATTATAATATTATCAATACTTATCGCATTCATATCAATTGAAATTTTTAAAAAATAAATGATAATTTATTATTAACTCCAAGATTTGAATGTCACAAGTTGTTAAATATTGTAAGTTATTAAGAAATTTTAATATCTTTTCCATTTGTTTATGTGATTATTAATTCTAAAAAAATAAAAGAGAATGTTTGTGAAAGATAATCCTTAGAATATGGAAGGAATTGAAGTACTCAAGAATAAAGCTTGGATTGCTTGTTTGGAAAACAACAAATTAAAGGTGTTCATAAAAGGCTACACTCTGAAGTTATATGTCAAGAAATTCTGAAAGATTTTGGAAACTCATAATATATTATTGGAAAACTAAAGAAGTCTAGTTTTCAAAAAAATCAAATGGTACACACATTCAAAGCGTATAAAAAAAGTTATCAAAATTTCAATAAAAGATATTCATCTTGGAATTAAAATTGATATTCAAATAGATCAATTTTAAAAGATTTATGGAACAATTCGTGAAGAATCTCAAGAGTTGTGCATATAAAAATAAATATTATTAAATTTATTTTTAAAAAAAAAAAAAATGGTTCGTGATTTAGAGTTTTCTAAAGAGAATTATAGTATTTGAGTGCAACGCCTTTATGCGGAAGATGCTCTGAATGCCTTGTTTGAAAATGAAACACCTATTCAAATTGACTTAAATGATCGTCCAAGCATTTAAAAATTTCACAAAAGGGCGAACAACTTGAGGTAGCCTATGCATCATCTTGAGGGACCATTCAATTATCTAAATTGTTTGTAGTTTTTTTTTTTTTTCCTTCAAAAAGTGTTTTAGAGTTTTTTTAAAGGGTTTTAATGGTTAGTTTTAATTTTTGTCTAAATAAAGAGACTTCAAATGACATTTAAAAGATTACCTAACATAAGAGAAGTGTTAAGAATAAGTGTATAATTTTTCAAATTTATTGTTTGTATTTGTGAAGTTTATGAGCCAAAGAGTAGATCAAATGTAAAAGTGAAGTTGACATTCTTCAAACACTAAAATTATATCTGTTGCATATTGAAAAACTTGAAATTTTTTTGGGTATTTCTTTGAAGGATTTAGGTTTATGTTTGGTCTCGTTAAAAGCACATAAGAGTTTTTCTCTCTTTAAGTCCTTATGAAAAAAGAGTGTGAAAAGTTTTGCTGAAATTATAAAAAAAAATTGAGATTAAAACTCCTAAGAGTTAGTTTCAAGAGAAAAGTAGGCAATATTTGTTTATCAAACCTCTATATTTTTGTATCTTATGTTATTATTATTATTAAGAGCAAGCAAATTTAGGTATGAATATTCTACTATAATTTGAAATTAAAGCTTTAAAAAATGAAATTCAAGTTTTGTAGTGTTCAATTTAAGTTTTCTTTTTGGTTGTCCTCCTCATCCGACTTAATATATTTCATTTTATATTTTTTTAAACATTTGAGATTATTATCAATGTTTTTAATGTAACAATTATTTTAATAAATGGTATAAGTTTCCTTCTTTAATTGTAAAATTGGGTATAATTTATGACAAGGTTAGCCAATTTTAAATAAAAATATATTTTAAAAGATTTGAATACAACTACAAAAACATTGAAAAAATTGAATTTTTTTTATGATTAACATTATAAAATAAACACTAGTGATAGAGCATGCAATCCTTTCCCATTTTCCCCACGGGTGAGGGTTGTGAATATACACTATTTTGTTCCTCTCCATTGAGATTTCTAAATAAAATTTGAAATAAGCTATATATTAACCCCCAATATTTGAAGTACTTTATATTAATTTCAGAATTTTTAACTTGTAAAAGCATCTCCAGTAATGATTTTTATTTTTAAAAACATCTTTTACATAATAGAAAGTATCTTAAAGAATTTTTAAATATAAAAAGTGAGCTAAATTGTACAACTTCAATAGACTCTTGATATTTTTAATATTTATTTTATTTTATCTAATAAAATTTAATGATTAATAAAATCAAATGGTTGTGAGATGAATGAGAAAAACTTTTTCCAATTAACAAAGCAAAAATAAATAGATATCAATTAATATCTTGTATAAGAAATTGACATATCTTAATGACAATTAGATATAGAGAGGCAAACTAAATCTCTACTCTAAAATAAAAAAATAAAAAAAAATAGAGTGCATTAGAGACCATTTTTTTTGAATTGACTCTTTAAAATAAACTTTTTCCAATTAACAAAGCAAAAATAAATAGATATCAATTAATATCTTGTATAAGAAATTGACATATTTTAATGACAATTAGATGTAAAGAGGTAAACTAAATCTCTAATCTAAAATAAAAAAATAAAAAATAGAGTGCATTGGAGACCATTTTTTTGAATAGACTCTTTAAAATAAAGAATATTGTTGAAATGAAGAGCCTATAGGAGATGCTCTAAGAGAATCTCCAACAGTACTCTTTATTCTAAAAAGCATCTTTTACATAATAAATAGTATCTTAAAGAATTTTCAAATATAAAAAGTGAAGAAATTTATACAACATTAATAGACTTGTAATATTTGTAATATTTATTTTATTTTGTCTAATAAATATTAATAATCAATAAAATTAAATGGTTGTTGCTAGATGAAAGAGAAAACTTTTTTAATAAACAAAGCAAAAACAATATATATTAATTAATATCTTGCACAAAAAATTGAAATATTTTAATAACAATTAGGGTGAAAGGTAAAGTTTGATTTTCTACATGTGAAGAGTTAAACTAACTCTTTACTCTAAAATGATAGAGAGTGTATTAAAGATCATATTTTTGGATTGGTTCTTTAAAGTAAAGAATTTGGCTCAAATAAAATGCATATTAGAGATGCTCTAAAATTATTTATTTTGATTATTTAGGCCTCTATTCTAACTAGAAAAGATAATGGCTTCTCAATTCTAATGGAAAAAACTACAATAACTCTAGTGAGCCAGAGGGTTTACTCTCTCTTACGCTCCAGATGATATCTAAGAAAAACTCTGGTGGTAGATTTGCCCACCAGCCATGTTGAATTGTCACAGATTCTAATGGTGTTTCATCAAGTGCAATATGTGACCTTGCCCTATTGCGCTAATGTTTCCATTCAATACCTTTCCTAGATATGCTACCAATCATAGGTTTCATTTACTCCAGCTCATGCATAATGCTTTTGAGAGACATCTTAATTCAAAGGGGCATATCAATTTTTTCCTTTAATATTGAACTGCTAGAGCACAAAGAAGGATATTCAAAATCCAATAAAAAAAATATATGCTAAAGCAAGAAGCCAAATTTCATTACTTTGAATAAAAAAAGGATCCAATTTAGATACAAATTCTATGTCTTGAGACCTTCTCAGTTAATGTGTGAGCAAATCTAAAATTGTAGTTCCATGTTATAGATGTTACGATTGGAATCAAATGCAAAGGACAATAATGCTCTACACAAATTAGAAGCATACATATAAAGAAATAAAACCAATTGAATCTATAATTGAAGGAAGATTTTATCAAGAAATGCAAGACAAGAAAATCCAATTAATGTTAATTCACAATCCTAAATAAATCACAGCTTCATGATTATATTATTATCCCAATTCAAAAACTCTCATTTTCAATCAAACACACGCATTCCAAGCATCATTAAGAGGGGAAAAAAAACTAAAGAATCTAGAATTTTGTTTGAGAGTAAAAGAACTTGTGTTCTCAACTGAAGGAAAATTATGATTAGTTACTAATGACAGTAGTTGAAGTTCTTTATATACTAGTTACACACGTGTAAAACTACTAAAGGATATATTCAACTAACTATCCAACCAATAATAATAAATAACTCAGCTCTACACCCCTCCTTCCTCAAGTTGGAGATCGTAGGTGAAGCAAGCCTAACTTGGACACTAAAATCTGATGATGAGAAGAAGAAAGTGGCTTAGTGAAAAGATTTGCTAGCTATTGCTTGGAAGAAACATGAAAAGATTGTATAAATCCACATTTGAATTGATCCTTCACTAGATGGTAGTCAATATCCAAGTGTTTAGTTCTCTCATGGAACACTAGATTGGCTGCAATATGCAAAGATGCCTTGCTATCACAATAAAGATTAATAAAGAGAGGAAGATCAATCTACAAGTTACGAAAAAGGTAAGATAACCATTGTAACTCATAAATAATGGATGTCATACTTCAATATGAGGCCTCTACAAAAAAGGAGAGATGGTATTTTATTTCTTAGTCTTTCAAGAAATTAAAGAAGAACTAAAGAAAATACAATAACTAGTTATAGACTTCTTTTGCGAAAGCACATGAGTCCTAATCTCATCACAATAAGCATGAAGCTGAATAATAGAGGATGTGGGATAAAACAAACCATATGAAGAAGTATGCTTGAGGTATTTTCATACATGAAGAGCTACATCCATATGAGATTATCGAGGAGAAGCCATGAATTGACTAAGATGTTGAATAACATGGCTAAGATCTAGTTGTGTAAGATTTAAATATAATAGCGTCCCAATCAAATACCTATGCTAATCTAAATTAGAAAGAGGAACACCTTTATCAGGTTCTAAATGCAATCCTTAAGGCATTGGGAAAGGATTTCCTTTTGTATAATGCATGTGTGTATCAGTTAAAAGATCCAAGATGAATTTCCTCTGATTAAGAAAGGTACCATCATATGATCTAGCTACCTCAAGTCCTAAGAAATATTTAAGGCAACCAAGATCCTTAATAGTAAACTTAACATCCAAAGCAGCTTTAACCTCTCAATAACTTGAAGATCATTGCTAGTGATGATAACATCATTAATATATACCAAAAGAATAAGGAAAATCTGACCAACTTGCTTAACAAAGAGGCAATAATCATGAGGAGATTGAGTAAAATGCAATTGAGTAAGAAAGGTAGTAAATTTAATATTTCACTGATAGTATAAGGATCGTTTTATGAGACAACTTGGTAAGGATATGCAAAAGAATAACCTGGAGGAGGCTTTGTATACACCTCTTCATTTAAGAAGTCCTGAAGGATGGCATTATTGATATCTAATTAGAAAAAAAGCCATTCCTTAATTGTTGCAATGACAATAAAAAATCTTAAAGTAACCTGCTTTGCAATATGAAAGAATCTCTCTGCATAATCCAAGCCCTCAATTTGGTTATAACCTTTAGCAACTAACTGAGCTTTGTATTTCTTTATCTCTCCATTAGGTTTATACTTAACCAATGGTCTTTTTACCTATGGGTAAATCAGTCAACACATAAGAGCCATGTTTCTCTAATGCATCAAGTTCTTCTTGCATAACATGTATCCATTCAGGACTTTGTGAAGCTTGAAAATATGAACTAAGTTTATTAACTAAGTGAACATTATTAAGGAAAGATTAGTAACAAGGACAAAAAGAAGAAGAAGAAAAAGATATCATACCTGAAGTGACTGAAGATAGCGTAGTGGAGGTTGACTTTAAAAGGATAAAATCTTGCAGCCAATAAGGTTTTTGCATATATCTTGTACTTCTCCTTAAAGGATGAGGGTCAGGTGAAGATGAGGGAAGCTTAGAAGTAGGTACAAACTTATCCTCAAAAATGAAGAAATAGGATTGAGGTTAGAAGAGGGAGAAAGTAGTGAAGATAAAGAATGAGAAATATAAGTGTCAGAGGTAGGTGAAATGCAAGGTAAAAGAACAACAAAAGAAGAAGTAAGATCAAAAGAAGCCACATATAGACAAATATTTTCATGGAAAAATACATTCCGACAGGTAAAGATTTTGTTTCTTTTGAACTCAACCACTTTGTACCCTTTTTAACTAGAGATTTAACTAAGAAACACATAATTAACGAAATATGAATCAAACTTATCTTTATTAGGTGAC
The DNA here is from genome assembly GCA_949677035.1 of Omphalea diandra. Classification (NCBI taxonomy): domain Eukaryota; kingdom Viridiplantae; phylum Streptophyta; class Magnoliopsida; order Malpighiales; family Euphorbiaceae; genus Omphalea; species Omphalea diandra. The sequence goes on along the minus strand of CATIWR010224800.1, from coordinate 71,625 downwards.
AAATGATAGGCATAACATAAACAACAAAACATTTTCAGATTAGCAAAATCAAAAGCTTTGTTATACAAGAGCTCATAAAGTGATTTCCAATTTAAAGATTGAGCTGGAATTCGATTAATGAAGTATTTGGCATGACGAATACATTCTAACAAAAAATGCTTAGGAAGAGAAGATTGAAATCTAAGAGCTCAAGCAACATTCAACAAATATTGATGTTTTCTTTCAACTATCCCATTCTGCTATAGGGTATATGGGCAAAGTTTTTTTTTTTTTTTTTTTATGAAAAATGCCCTCAGATTAAAAAAATTGGTTGAATGTTAATAAATTCAGTTCCATTATTAGTTTGTATAAATTTAACAGTTGATTGCAATTGAGTTTTAACCATTTGAACAAAAGTTTGAATCATTAAAAGGGTTTGAGTTTTATAGGACATGAGATAAGTCCAAGTTGCTTTAGAGTAATCATCCACAACTGTCAAAAAATAGTTTACCCTAATAACTAATGTAATATGATATGGACCCCAAACATCCATGAACGAAGTGATTGAGAATGACTAATAGAAAAGGGAATTCTAGTTTTTTTAGCTAAGGGACAAACATCACATACGAAATTCTTAAAAGAAGTGTTTTACAGAAAGGGAATATGTTTGAGTTTATGAATTGAGATGTGGCTAGTTTACAATGCCATTCTTGCATAGGAATGATCATCCAAGATAAATTCTCTTTATTAATGGAATTGTTAGAGAATATGGTATTTATAAAGGAATTAACAGGATGACGTAATGAAACATTGAACTAAGATACAAAAGTATCGAAGCTATGTTGAGTAAAGCTACTAGAATTAAGTAGCTCAAGTCTTTCCATCAACCAACCAACTGCCACTACACTTTCAGTCTTTAAGTCCTAAAACATACACCCAAAAGAGTAACAAAAAAGCTTGAGTGAAGAGTATGAAAGCAAATTAGCGACTAAAAGTAAGATAAAATTAAAATCATTAAATAACACTAGGTTTTAATGTATATAAAACATTATGAAGCTCCAAACCATTAAATAAAACAACAGTACTAATTTTTTTAACAACACTAATGGTTCCATCAGGTAGATAGATTGAAATAGGTTTAGGAAGTAACTTTAGGGTTGAAAATTTGGTTTTAAGAAGAGTCATATGGTTTGTGGCACCTATGTCCACTATCCATGAAACTTTATTCACAAATCCAATTCCATAAAATTAAAAGAATGAAAATTTACTAGCAAAATTTGTTACATTGGGATTATACACCATAACAGGCCCTTTACCTTGTAATATCTTCATCACTTCTTAATGTATTTCATTAGCAATCATAGTGGTCTAGTCCTTATTGGCATTAGGCTTCATTAGTGCACTTTCAACAAAATCAAGTGGTGTCTCATCTGCTAAAATTGAATTAGTTGACACCTAAGTAGCTACCTTATGACAAATAGTGTCTCAAATCTTTGGTCCTTTATACCACCTAAGGTATCCATTAAGGCTGAAATAATCCTCCTTGACATGACCAATTTTCTTGCAATGAGTATAAAACTTAGAAGGATCTTTAACCTTTCATGAAGAATTTGAATTAAATGTGCTTTTAGCAAAGAAAGCAACATTGCTTGAGTCTATGAGATTAGAAGCCACTTATCTTTGTGATTCAACTTGTAATAATGTCAAATAAGCTTTGTTAACAGATGGAAGAGAATCCATTAATAAAATTTGATTTCTAACAACATCATAAGACTTATTTAGACCCATAAGAAACTGCAAAAGATGATTCCTTGTCAACATATCATTTAGATCCCTGCTAGCACCACATTCACAGCTAGGTCTTGGATCACTAACACTCAATTCATTTTAGAGTTGTTTGAGTTGAGTATAATAAAAAGAGATAGACAAGTTTCCTACATCATTAATGCTATTTGCCTCTAAACTTGATAGGTCAAAAGACCATTGTTTTGTCCAAAACGTTCTTCTATTTCATCTTAAAGTTTCTTTGAAGAAGTTGTATAGAGAAATGCTTCAACCAAATACTTTAAGATAGAATTGAAGATCCATGAAGTGATCATGAGATATGTTCTCTGCCATTTCTCAAATTCATCACCACCTTCCTTTGGTTGTTTGATTTGATTATTAAGAACCCTAGCTTGCACTTAGCACCTAATGTAATATGTATAGATCTACTTCAAGATCTGTAATTACTTCTAATCAACAAAGTAGAAACTAGACTCATACCAAGATTATTTGAATTATGAACATGATAAGGATGATTACAATCCTTTGCTTGACCTATTTCTCCAATTTCAGTAGAGTTTCTCTAAATCTCATGATTAATTACTTCTGCCATATGAGTAGAAGAATAACATTGCAACTTGAGTAACGAGAATGAGAAGTAAACCAACAAAGATGAACAAAATCAACTAAGTAGCTAAGATCCAGCACCAAAAGTTGGTCAATAAGCAAGGATTGATGAGGAGACAACTACTTATATCTTCGTAAGCTCTGATACCATGAAGAATCTAGAACTTTACGTGAGAGTAAAAGAACTTGGGTTGTTAACTAAAAGAAGATTATGATTAGTTACTAATGACAACAACTGAAGTTCTTTATATACTAGTTACACATGTGTAAAACTACTAAAGGATATATTCAACTAACTATCTAACCAACAATAATAACTTACTCAACTCTACATAAACAAATGCCAATAACATATCCAAGGATTTGATTTCCTTAAGAATCATTTTCAATGAAATTAACAAAACATTGAATCAACAACGCATCCCCATAGACGACATTATTGTCGTTTGGTTTCACCAGAAGCGACACCGCCACAAAGGACTATCTATCGACAGATCTAAAAATGGAGGACTCATAACTCACTGAGTCAAGAACAAAGTTTGCTACCTTGTTTGGATTCAAACAGAGTAATCAGAAGCAGTCAAAAATAAAAAATTAAGGGAAACCATAAAAATCCAAAAACTCAAAAAATATAAAAATCAAATCTTAGTCTGGGTCTTTTTGCTAAAAGAGAGAGAGAAAAGAAGAGAAAAAAAAAATTTCTTGGGGGAGATTGGAGGGGGAAGATTTTTTTCGGAGTTTGTGCACAGAGAGAGAATATGAAATTATGAGTATATCAATCCCTATCGTGAAAATTAACGGGAGGAGTCATGATCTTTTCTTATTTGAACATGACCTAAATAACTAGAATAAATAATTTTATAAGTTAAATATTCTAAAATTAACATAAGTGCTTATTTATTTCACAGACAATACGTACTTTATTCCATAAAAATGTTATAGAGAACCACTTATTGGCAATATACATTAAATATATAGATTATATTTTTGTGTATAATTATATATTCTTATTATATCAATACAATGTATAATATTTATATATAATTTATTATAATTAAATTAAAAAAATAATTTAAATATTAAATAAACGATTGAATAAGTATTCGGCTGACGTGAGGCAAGCAAAAATCATATCCTTGCTTAATCATCTAGAAATTCTTTAATGAATTAAAACTCACATAAAACGATGATCATTTAATAAAAAGAAATTTACACAATACTTATTAGGTACAAATTTTTTTTATAAAATACCATCAATAAAATAAAAAAAATTATATAAAGGACTTTTTAAGTCAGATAATTTACTATTCTATATGATTAACCCAATTCATATAAAACTCTCTCAATTGCCATACTTACGGAAAAAAAAAAAAAAAGAAAAAACACAATACCTCCTTGTGCTTATCCCAAATAAATAATCTGGGAAGAAAAAAGGCCAATATTTTTGAGAAAGAAAAATGATATAATATCAAAGATATGCAGCGAAATAGAATCTGTGTTATCGTGATATCAACGGCATTGCTTAATCATTAAGCTTAACACAGAAAACATTAAATTTTGCCGCCTTCACTTCGTGTCCTTTTGGAGAATATTATCTACCTTTTGTGGTCTACTCCCACAACCTACCAGCTTATTTCATCAGAAACCAAACAGCCAAATCGAGCTGAAAATTAGACGGCGTGACCATCAAAAAAAAAAACAGGTAACCTGACAACTTGTCGACCTCAGTCTTGTTGGGTATGCACATTCTTGCAAGCGAGAGAAGTTTATATATATATATATATATATATATCAGAGGAGATTAGCACCATCGGACAAAAATTCCAGATTAAAACATAAAAATCTGTAATTGCAAATGACAATGTTTTGCACCTACGGCAATGACAATTTGAGCAATTATAAAACAACGGAGCAATACACACCCAAGCATGATTCGAACCGAACCATTAAATGCATCAACTGATATCATAGATGAGCACAAACATTTACAGCATGTGTGATGGGCTACGGAACATCAATGAATCTGTAATTTGATATCTCATATGTGCATCCTTCTGCTGCACTACTTGTCCAAGTCGGCAAATGGTTTACAAGATTCAAAAATTAGAAATCTATGCTCTCTGATTCAGGGCAATTCAAAAATTAGAAATCTATGATCTCTGATTCAGGGCATTCTCCAACATCTTGTCAAGAAAAGACATGCACAAACCACTCAGATAATCACATCATAAAGCTCACCAGAAAAACAAGGAGTTACGCCTTTTGCAAATCCATTTCTTAGCTCCAATTGCATCATTGATCGAACATAAGCGATCATCTTCCTTCTAAAACCATGATCTCAAACTAGAACAATTCATTGCTCATCTGAACTTTGTATGTTGATTAAATGTTCTTCAAGATTCTTAAAAGAATCTTCATTAATGTACCATGTCACAGTTCCTGCAGTGACAAATAGAGGAAGATGCACTGTGTCATAAGCTCAAGTTAATCGCACATTTGACACCAACAAAGGCATATATAAAGTTCATGCTTGTGAAAGAAGCATAGAAAAACAGTCCAGTACAAAGAAACAACCTGAACTGCAGGAGATTTTAATCATAAGGCAACCAGAAAAGTTGTTTGAATATGGTAGATATCAGGAAGTGTTATCTGTTTGTTGGAACACATTTTGTACAGATGTCATATGGACTACAATTGATATCTTGTTTGGTCTGAAGTTATTTCCATAGAAATCAGTTTCAGGGAAAATATATTTTTTCGAAAGTTATTCATGAAAAGATGAACATGACTGTATTTGATTCGCATATTTTTTCCTTGAAAAACCAACATAATTATGTTTTTCTCACTCATTAACTTTCAGGGAATGCTATTTTATCATAATCTATTAATGTCAATAGTTGTATCTCATTAAATAAATTTATTTAAAAAATAATTGTTAAATAATTTAGAAATTATTTCTCAGCTTCTTCAAGAAAGTTGCACTTACTAACTCCATCCTTAATCAGTTACTTCCTTTATAATGAGGAATTTGAGTGGTCAAAAGAAGTGCAAGTTTCTTTTAACTTTGCACTTCCTTGCAACCAAATATCAAGTTGCACTTCCTTAGCCAACCATATTCAACAGAAACATGACCTGAGCCTCTACATCAGATAAATCTGTAAATGCACAGAAACTATATAATTGCAACATTGGCTTCATAGAGTCTGTGGCTTGTAGAAACATCCATCAATTACACATTCGGTATGCTTCCCCCAGATATAACAGCGGATCAACGCCGGCATCTTAACCTAGAGAGTGAGAGAAAACAGTTTGTGTTGTTTACCACCTTTCAGATGCAGAAATCAGAGCTGAAGAAAAAAAAAGTTTGAAAACTTCATAATTTTAGATTTGTAATCTACATTTTAATAGGCCTCAGTCAGGACATTATTAACTACTTTGTAGTCCTTACAGTGTGTTTATATGTGTGTTTGTTCAATTAATTTCAGGTCCAGTATTTTATGACTCAGGAGGACTCCTTCAAATTCTATTTTTGCTGGAATAGACTCTGTTAGATGACTTCAGGACTTCCTTGTGTCTTGGTTCTCTGAGTTCTATTTTGCTTCCATAGTCAATTAGGAAACTTTATAATTTCAAAGAAGCCCAGATCTTTGAAGTGAGAACAGTTTTAGGAGTCCAACTCTTTTAAAGGTGCAGCCCAAATCAAAGCCTGTAAATTATAATGCTTTTATTAATTATGCACTTATTTCAGGATTTTAAAATAATTATCTATAAACATCGATGCTTGTAATGCTTTCACAAAAGAGTTAATTCAAGATTTGCAACTGTTGAATTTCCTTGGGTATTGCATGAAGTAATTCCAGCCCTAGTTGTGAGGCCTACTGGAGCTCAGGTGTGTTGAATAAAGGAAATTCTGACAGCAAAACAAGCAAAAAGGTAGAACACTGTTCATCAATGCTGTTCAAGGTACAAGGATGCAACAATGAACTAGGTATCAATCAGTTGTTTCAAGAAGGATAGCTATTCATGTCCAAGTTCTTGGACAACAAACAGCTACAGATTCATTAGATAATGTCGAGAACACATCCATTTATCTCCTTGATCCACACAAGAAACAAAAGGATCAAAAGCAGCTAACTTAACTTTAGGACCAACAAAGCAACAACTTAGACCCTTATCCATCCCAGAAGAAAAAAGGAGGGAGGGAAAGGATAAAGCTTATACGTACCTAACGGAGGAGGTGGTTCTCGTTCTCTTGTTGCATGAAGTATGATTGTTCCTGATAGTACAGTGATAAATCCACATAATTCAGATGTTATGCTGCTTGCATTTTGACCTGACCAATCCTGTAAAACACAGGAAAATACAATATGAGATCATAGATTCTGAATAATTATAATCAGAAAAAACATATCCTGTAGGATGTGCTGAGCATTTTACCTTAAACATTATGACACTAGCAATGATGGTTAGAGTTGTGAACATTACGTAATATACTGGAGAGACAATTGCCGCATTGAATGTATCCAAAGCCTGAAGAATGATAACATAAACATAGCTGAACATGACACTGAGACAAGTAAATAAAATAAGGAAACACTATGAGCCTCACCAGGATGCCAATTTTCACATGTAAAACAAATCTCCTACAGATTTTCTTTCATTCAAACTGAGAGTAAAGAGACCACTATTGTGAGTTGTGACTAACAACTACTTGTAGCATGTCCTGTAGTTCACTTAATAACAGGTTGCAAAGCTGGTCTACCACCCATTCAATCATGTAGTTTCTTCAAACTACCCTAAACATGGCACCATGAAAAACTAACAGCACACAGCACTGTGTGTGCAATATGCATCCCTTCCCACCTTGGTGTTTCAATTATAACCAGTTAAATGTGATATTAGACCAAGGTACTCATTTTATGCCAAAATACCAATTTCAACACAAGGGAGTAAATGGCAAGCCTAGAATATGACAATGCAAAAAGAGGTCCCTATCCTTTTGCCAACAGGAATGAACCATTATAAATGGAAAATAACAAGGTTGTCCTCAGCTCCATTCAATCTCTCGTCAATGAAATAACAATGAATAATAATGGGATCTTATTCAACAAAATACCAGGGACAAAATGGGAGAACAAACAAGAACAAACAAAAACATTGATGACTTTTAATTTACCTTGTTGAGGTAATTTAATTGTGTAATGACACAAATCACAGCGACTGTAAGGAAAAACCAAGTTTGCGGGTAAGCAACCTGACTCATTCCTTCCAATGTAAGCTTTATAGCAATTCCAATCGCCTTTATGCTTACAACCTGGATAACATCAGAAAAATGAGGGGAATTAAATCATTAAGTATAAACCTAGCATCAGTGGCAAACCTACATTATAGGTTGAAGGGGCCATGCCTTTCCCTCACCCTAGCTCCAAACTTAAACTTCTATTTTGCATACATATATGTTGTACATTTTTTTTTTTTTGACAAAAACATACAGTACCTAAACTCTCATGTTTTATCTCTCGCCCTTATGCATATGAAGTGGTCTTTATACCAATTAGATGAAAATATCTTCCTATATGGATGGACAATAATCAAGTACACTTTTCTTTCACAAGGTTCGCTATTCCACACAATGCTTATCTGGTTTGCAAACTAAAGATACTCCTGCATAGCTTAAAGCCTGCTCAAAAAGCTTGTGACAAGCATAATGGTGTTGTCATAAACAAAAGCTGGTTTTCATAGAAATGTAGCACTCATTGAATCTTAGTCATTCCTGTTCGAGTGTGTGTGCAAGCATGGAACCCCAAAAATTTGAAAATTGCCCATATTTACCTACAATTTCGTTTTATTTTTCTTTCTCATTCCTGCAATTACCTCCTCCCAACAAACAACCAACCCACCTGCCCACACCCCCCCCCCCCCAAAAAAAATAAAAAAATCCCCAACACAAAACCTTATACTCTATTTCTGCCCTTACCCAGCATAGCAATGAATATCAAGTTTCATAGTAATAGAGAATGCTATAAAACCTTAAAAGTAAATGATCGTCTCTGAATAAAAGGAAAAAAGTAAATGATCATCTCTGAATAAAAGGAAAAATAATTACCGTAATTGAACCAATTAAAGAGCATATTCCCAGGTAGACCAAGATGTTTGTCTGCCCACAACGAGGTTCGAAGTACAAAATCAATGCTAACACCATTGAAAGTGAAGCTGCTACATATACCAAAAATGCTGCAAAGACAAAACAGAAGAATAGAAGTCATGAATGATTCAAGATGATGATTACTTTGTGAAAACAAAGATTAAAAACAATGAATTTTAACCTGGTTGGGTTGCCAAAATCCAAATTTCTTGTACAGAATTAGGAGTATGTTCTTGTGGTGCATGGATTACAATCACTACTGATCCAACAATGCAGGACACACATCCAACAATACTCATTTTCTGCAGTCGCTCCCTCAACATGAAGTGTGCCAAAATTGCACTACTCAGATATCATTATATGTGTTAGTTTGAAAACAAGAGGTTACCAGAAGAAACCATAAAAAAAATGTTAGACACATCTGCAACCTGATAATTATACTAAGGGCACCCAGAGGAGTCACTAAAACTGCAGGAGCATAAACATAAGCCACAAAATTTGCAACCTCTCCAATAAACACTGTTTTACAGAAGTTACAAAAGTCAATTGTCCATTGGATCACAACAATAATTTCATAGGTAGTTTGCTGCACTCACAAGGAAGAAAGAAACTTGAAATCATATTTCTTACTTGTCACCATGCCAGCCCACCATAGTGGCTCCAGTAAGTAGGTATAACCTCCAACTCCTATATTATTAAGGAGAAATAGGTCAGTTATGTCACATAAAAAGGCATGCATAATTCCACAAACATTTACTTCAACTCAAAGCTAACCCTCATATAGTTTCTAATTAATAATGAAGGTCTTGGTAATTCACAAGGGGGAAAAAATCTTTACGCATTGTTCCTTCCAAGCCTTCAATGAGATAGAACACACAAAAGACAGAGTGGGAAAGTGGAAAAGGATCAGGCATCTTTTTAGTAATTGATTGCAAAATTAGAATCACAATAATCAGAAGCGAAAAAGGTTATCTGACAGCCCAACAGATGCACAACAAGTTAATTGCACTAAAGTCTGCTGTAGCAAATGAATTGCTTATTGCTAAGGCAGAAAGATCTAAATATATTGCAATTTGGACTATTTCAGTAACACCTATAAGATATTTATAGTGTTATTATATTATTTTCTTTATAGTGATATTTGCTTAATAAACTCAGACAGACTTTCATTCATGTCTCATACACTACCCATAGTTTAAGGCAAAAATAATTCAATACACAGATACAATAACTGCAATACGAGGCAAGTAAATGCTCGTTTATTATCTTCAACAAATCAAACCCATTACTGAAATTCATTTTACGCAACATCCAAACAAAGATTATTCAAGCGACAATGGTCTCCACTAGTCAAAATTCTTCTCAATTGCAAAACTCAAGCAGTGCTCAATTCCCAAATTCAGATCATCCAACCTTAATAAATAAAGAAACCCAGAACTGAGGAATACCCAAAGAAGAATTGAGCAAATGAAAGAGACTAACCAGCACGGGTACCAGCAGCACCAGCTCGCTTGAGCCCCTTCTTCTTCAAGATAAAGCTGGAACCTATAAAAGCACTGGATGCGACTGCGAGAATTAGGCCCCTCGAATTATCCGATACGCCCATACTTGTTTTCCCCTTCTCTAACACTACCTTAATTATGCGATATATAAAATCTATAGCATTTTTGAGATTGTATTCCCGCCAAACGAATGAAACGACGCTTTTCGATGGAGAAAGAGTTCGCTTAGGAGCTTGATGTAGATGTATAATACAGAGAGACAGCCAGAGAGAGGAGATCTAAAACTGGAAACCTTTTGATCGACGATTCTCCGTATTCTTCTTGGCGACTTTTCGTTGGCGTCGTATCGGAAATTTCCCGATTTCTGTACGGGCCTACGACATCTACGCGTAGTCGAGCAGTAATTTCTTTGTTTCGAGCGAGCGACTGCGAATTTACACCTCCTGCAGATTTTCTTTTCCTTTTATTTTTTTATTATGATTTTTTTTAAAGAAATGGTGATTTATCTTTTAAAATGGAAAATAATTTTTTTTTCTTAGTGTTTTTCACGTGCTAGTAACGATATTTTAAATCTTTTAAAAAACAGTATTTTAAAAACCGACTAAACTAGTGAATTAAATTTGATAAAACTTAAAATCAAATCAGTTATCGATTTAATTCCGTTTATATCAATTTTTAATATTTTTTATTTTCAGTTATTATAAATAAATTTATATATTTTAATAATATTTTAAATTTTGTTTAATATTAATTTAATTAAATCATTCAAATAAAAAATTAATCAATTAATATATTGAATAATCTATTTCTTTAAGGAACAAAATAGTCTAATTTTAAAAATTAGTAATGAGAACAAGCGCAAATCAAATTTACAAAATCCAACTTAATCCCCAATTCCTGAACTAGCAATGCATACATAATTTGATAGCACTACATGCTCTGTAACTACTTATTGAAGAAGAGGAAAAGAAATTTCCCATCTCAATAGCTGCAAGCACAGCAGAGGAACAAATAAAACCCTCAGGAAGCCAAAAATTGTTACACTTAATACTAACTTTACATTTTGCTTACTCTTCTAGCAACCTTACAATCTATGGTATAAGTATAAAAATCACTTACCCCCCACCAATGCTTGACTCGGATTTTTTTCCTTTAATTTTTATTTTTGAGTTAATTTTAAAATTTTATTTATTAAATTATCATCAATAATAATATGATTAATTTTATTTTTTAAAATAGATTTATTATAATTTTATAATGATTATATACTTTTTGAATTTTTAGAAGCAATAAATTATTATAGAAAATTGATCATAGCTTTATAAATTTTTAAAAGGGTTAAATATGATTATCTCTTAGATTTTCTGTTATCAAACCAAATAGTCTTAATTTTTATATATTATATCAAAAATCATTGTATATTTATTCCATTAAATAAACACATCTTTCTGTCTAATTACTGAATTTTCTCATCAGTCAACAGACGAAAAAGTCAAAATATACGTCTAGTTGTATTTAAATGACGAAAAAAAAAATTCCTAATAAGCTGCGGATGGAAATCAAAGCCACCAAGATAGAATAAAGCTTGACCTGTGCTCCATTTACCAAATTAAATGAAGTAGTATATCTTGCCGAGAACAACGAGAGGGAGAAACTGAAGGTCAAAGTCTAAACAAATACTACTCATGAGAATAAGAATTTTTTTTTTTTTTTAAAGAAAGGAAGATTTTAGGCAATTATAGTTTCTTGAAATATATTATGGTACATGGCAAGTTGTGATCTTGAGTGATGCTGTGTTGAGCAATTAATGGTATGTAAAATAACAAAATGACTTTCATTTTTTAGATGCATTCAAGTAGTGTATCTGGCAGTAAAAACGGGTGGAAATGAAGGTTATCTTAACAAGGACTATGCATATCGAAAGAGTTGTGCAGTAAAGATCTCAAAATCAATGAAGAATAAGAACAAGCATTTACTGTGCCTATGCCAATGGTGTGTGCAGGAAATTCATGGGGTGGTGCAACGCAAGTGTGCTAAACCCTTTTCTCTATCTATCACTCAGTCAGTTAACAGCTTTAACTTGGGTCATGAAGATCTATCTCATTAAGTGGAAGAAATTAAGGAAAGAATAAAATTGTTGAAAGAAGAGTAGAGTATGGTAATGAACAAGATGAAGAGTTTTGAGAATAGGTTAAGCCATTTGAAAATTTACACCCTGATGATATTAACTGTTTTTGTATTTATGTCAGGGATGAAGGGGGTTAGGTTTGGCTAAGCTTGTAGTGATGGTTTTGGGTGAGGTATTTGGTGTAGGTCTGATTTTAGGACATTTTATGGTAGTTAAAGTGGCAGTTGTTGGCCCTGATTGATGCAAGGTCTTGTGATGTCTTTGTATTGGGATGGGCAGAGCTAGCAAATGATGAATGAGAAAGCTATCTAAATGGATAGCTATTTAATGCCAGATGATGCCATGGATCAATGATAACCTTTCCCGCAAGGACATATAAAATTTAATAGAGATGTATCATTAGATAAATCTTTTGGCCTAAAATGGGGAGCAGATATTGCAAGAGATAAAGAACATGAGATTGGTCGATGGTCATTCGTTTAAGCTCAAATATGCCTCAGCAATGGGAAGCTATGATATTGTGAGAACTTGTTTCACTGAGAAAAAAGAATGAATTCAGGTGCTCTATATTTGAGACTAATGCAGAATAGTTAATGATGAAATACCAGTCTCATGGGATGTGCACTCTCTGATCTTTGACACAACGCAAGAGCTTAACTCCTTGCTATACAAGCTTATGTTAGAGATAGCATAGGATATTAAGAGCTTAAGTTTTGATTTTTTTTTTTTTTTAAAAAAAAAAAATTCATGAGTTCAACAACAAAACCACATAAAATCAGAGGCCGCGAAGTAAAAATATCTTCAATGGACAGATATATAAATTAACTCTTATAATTTTCCAAATTAGTCTACTAGCTAGGAATGAGCATAATTCAAAGTAAATGGAGATTAAAAAACCTCTATCTCATTCTGAATTTTTGAAGAATCGATACTATTCTTAATTTTCTAATGGTTCGAGTTGACTTTATGTCACATTGAGAGTAATTTAGTTCAATTATTTTACTCTTTCAAAGTGGTATAATTTGATTAGATATTAATTTAGGTATTTGATATTTTTATTTTTTCAATCACTAATTTTTTGCATAACTAAAAAGTAATTATTAATTTAAATATAATAACTAACAACTAATACATTACTTATTAAATTTAAGATTATTTTGAATATTGTTACTAATAAAAAATAATTTAATTAATAGTTGTCATAAGTGATGGTTATTAGTAATACACACTCATTGAATTGTTCGACTATAGTATTATTATATTTATACATGAATTGAATTTTAGAAGTTAAATACTTAAATTAATAAGTTGATTATTTCAATTAATAAGTACTAAGCATTTGATAGATTTATTAATTTAATATTTATAAAATATTTGGCTTGAGACTGAATATTCAAAATAGTTCTAATTTAATTTGATTTCAATTAAGTTATCAATAAAAAAAATAGATAATATTCTAAATGAAAAAATCAATTTGAAATTTTATAATTCGATTTGAATTAACTTCATTGTTAGCTGTCACTTTTAATTAAATAACTCAATTATTATTTCTAATCTATTAATCACTTATTTTTAATCTAATTATTTCTAATCTATTAATCTCTTATTTTTAATCTAACCAGTTATTTGATAACTATGTTAAACATTTAAAATTAAAATGTTTCATACTTATTTATTTTTAAGATTGTTTAATAATATTTTTTAAAAAATTTTGAACATTTTAAATGGTTTTTTATAATTTTTTATTAAACACTTAATTTTAAAAAATCACTTAATCTGATAATCACAAAATTTTTACTTAATGAATTAAGTAATAGAAAAAAATTACTATTTTGATATAATAATTTATTATCTCAATCTTTTTCTATTGACAATGATATAATTAATAAGTTTTAAAATATTGATAATTAAATTATATATAATTTATTATAAAATACATAATTATCTTTTTTTAAATTTAATTTTTTAAAAAATATAATATCTATTCAAAAATCATTCAACTTTTAAAATTTTTAATATTAAAATCATTCAACTTTTGAATTTTCAATCTTAAAACTTTTCCATTCTTAATCAAAATGGCCTTTTTCAATTGAGTGAGGTTGTTATGTCTGATCATGACATGAAATAAAATCTCTCTCTCTCTATATATAATTTCATGAAGCCATCTTTTTTTCTAATTTTTTTTTATCTTCTAATTTTACAAAATGACAAAAGTAACAGCCTAACATGATCAATCTCATGGTAGTGGGGTTTATTTTTGTTCATGTATGAGTTTTGCCTTTCAGCACTTCTGTTTAGGACCAATTTTTTTATATAACATCTTCTATCCATATACTATATTGGATTGTAGCCTTTTTCTTTTTTTACTCTCTTCTTCTTTTCTCTGAGTATTTTTATTGTAGCAGTTTAAGATTTTTATAATTTTAAATTTTTTAATTGTTTATTCTATTGATTTTTTAAAAAATATGTTGAATATAAAATATTCAAAAATTATCAGAGTGAAATGAGTATTTATTTGCGAAAATTTTCCATTATAAAGTAGTCTCTCTGTTTATTTTATGTTTTCAATTTATAAATTTATTTAATTTCTTTTCAAGGAAAAAAAAATCAATATGGATCATGAAGCAAAAGACTCAATCTTGAGCGTCTTAGCCACGCTTTACAACTCTGGTAAAACTAATGGAACAAATTTTAGAATTTAACATTCTCGACTCTTAATCAGAGGTTTCTTTTTTTTTTTCTCTCTCTCTCTATGTTACAAGACATTTTTTAGACGAATTTTCACCTCTCAAAATTCCTTTAACAACAATTTCCAAATAACTATACACATCTGGTTTAATTTTCGGTTGTGTTGTAATAATATGCGTCTTCGACACGCACAGTTTTCAGAGTAGGTTCATCAAAAAGCAGGTAAGCCCACTAAGAAAACCAAAACATCTGTCGTGTTCTAAACCCAATTGAGTAAGGAATGGGATTCCGAGGCCCACTAGAGAAGGCCTCATCGGTGGTGGGGCGCCACATCCCCTGGCCTTTACTCTCCACCAGCACGCGTTAACAATAATTTTCACAGGACGGGAAAAGACTTTGCTCCACAGTCCCATCTCATCTGCTGGACCACACGTTCACTGTTTAATTTCTCTCTTTCCTCTCCAAACATTATCTATTACTTTATATGCAGTCACAGTCGACTAACCTATCGTTTAGAAAGTTAGATATTTTCTCTCTCATTTGTCTTCTTCCTTCATCATCCATTTGAAATGGTCCATCATAGATTCAGAGTCCACAGATATTGGGAGCAAATCTCAGAATGATGCTTAATAGACCGGCAAAATCAAGTATATTCTAGCCATGGATATAAGATGATATAGAAAGAAAAGCCTATCTTATTTATGGTAGCTCTCAATCCATCAACATAGTAAACTCCGGAGTCTTAAGAACTACACAACGATACGATTAAAGATGAGAAGAACACTGAAAAAAAAAAAAAAAAAAAAAAACTCATGACACCAGACACTAAACACAACGTCCTAAATACTACGACACATAAGATATCACTCGCACCATCATCATCATCGGAATTTAAGAGAGCTGACCGCAATCGGCAATCGCAACAGGCTTGGAGGTCCTACCAGAGCTGGATCCCACCTTTTCAATGGCCTTCACCACATCCATGCCTTCAACCACCTGACCAAACACCACGTGCTTTCCATCAAGCCACTCGGTCTTAGCAGTGCAAACAAAGAACTGAGATCCGTTAGTCCCAGGCCCAGCATTAGCCATCGAGAGAACACCGGGACCTGTGTGCTTCTTCACGAAGTTCTCGTCCGCGAACTTCGACCCGTAGATCGACTCACCGCCGGTACCGTTCCCGGCGGTGAAGTCGCCACCCTGGCACATGAATCCCGGGATCACACGGTGGAAAGTCGAGCCCTTATAGTGGAGAGGCTTTCCGGACTTCCCGGGTCCTTTCTCGCCAGTGCATAGAGCGCGAAAGTTCTCGGCGGTGCGCGGAACGACGTCTGCGTAGAGCTCCATCACGATCCGGCCAGCCGGCTGACCGCCGATCGCCATGTCAAAGAAGACCTTAGGGTTCACCATTGCAACAGAGTAAAAACAAGAGAACGATTAGAAATGCTAAATGTTGACAGAGAAGACAGATTAAAAATTTCCCCCGATCCAAGGACCATTATATAGGAAGGTGAGGCGGTGAACATTTTCAGAAACTGGATTGGGGCCGTTGGATGAGGACACGTGTCGGAACGTAATGGCGTTACATATAACCGTGGTTAGGTTGGGTTGTGACTGGGGTTATGTATGGGGATCTGAGGTGGTATATTGCTTTCATTTTTTGTTTAAGTACATTACTGTAACCCCCTAGATTATTGACTTAATACACTGTTTTATCCTTCTATTATAAAAAATATATAGGAATGTCCTTGAATTTTAAATGGTTATACTATAAGGTCCTTTCATGACCTTTTCATAATTTTTCAATTAATTTCATGGGTAATGCCAAAATTTTTGGATTAATTATTATAAACTCTTTATAATTTATCATATTTAATTAAGTCATCTCTCATTTTTAACAATATACAAAATTATTCTTCTAATTTAGTTGTTTTACATTATTAACAATTTCATTAAATTTGTAGCTAAAAATTATTTGAAAAGCTTATAATACTCTCAATATTATGTTAAATTTTCAAATTTTATTCTCTATTATTTCATAAACTCATTAAAATTTTCAATTTCAAAAAACTGAAAAAAGCTAAATAATATATATATTCTTTAAACTAACTAATAAGAATCTCATGTTTTAAATGATATATTTCTTATTGAAAAAAAGAAAGAAAGAAAATCTTATAAATTTCATGGAAACTCCAAGGCCTTCAATATAATTACCTAGAGATTTGAACTAAAGGAAAATGGAAAAGAAAAGAATTCGATATTGGATTTTTAAAACTGTCCAAACCAATGCAATCTCCCACTTATTTGGACATAAAAATCTCTTTCTTGCTTGAGACAAAGCCTCATGATCATGCAAAACACTTCTTTGGCTCTTTATAGTAACATAACCACTTGTGAATTTAGGCATTGTGTAGTATGATTATGAAAATAAAAATTAAGGAATTTAATATTTTTTATTTTAATTAATTAATAAAAAATTAAGATACATAATAATTAAATTTTAATTATTATTTTACAAAAGTTATTATCCAGTAAATAAAATAATTTCTTAAAATTTATAATTATATACAAAGTTAGTTATAATAAATAATATTTATTAACTATATCTTTAGTTTTATGTGACAAATTTTAAGAGAAAATTTATTAAATTTGAATAAAGTAATTGTTAATGATCAATTAAATAAATAATATTAAATATTTTCATAATAAAAAATAAAATTAATAGGTAATTGTAAACTATATATATACATATATGAAGTAATCCTGGATTGATTCGTACCTTTAATTTTGTATAACACAATTTCAAAAAAATTTATTAAATTTGAATAAAATAATTTTTAATAATTTATTATACAGTCTTTTATTTTCATATATTTAAAATTTTAAACAATTAATGAAATTAATTTAAATATTGGCTTATTATTTAAAACTTTTACTATACATGTTCTAATTTTTTGTTTAATAGTTTAGAATTTTTTACTTTTTTTTTTATTTTTCTAACTTAATAATAAAAATATCTTGACTTTCTATTTACAATTTCCACTTTTAAGATTTTTTTTTTTAATTTTTTGTTTAGAAATAGTTTAAAATTTTTAATTTTTAGACTGTTTAAGTTCTTATTCATAATATTTTTTATACGATTTTGACTTTCCATTTAAAATTTTTATATTTTAAAATTTTTAATTTTTAATTCAGAAAATTTTTTTTGTTATGATAGTTAAATATTTTTATTTTTTATTTAGAAATATTTTTTGATATAATAATTTTCTATAATTTAATATAAAATAATAACATGTGACTATAGTGCTCTTCAAGATAAAAAAAAACATATTTTAAGTAATAAATAGTATTTTAAGAAATTTTTAAATATAATGAGTAAACAATTTTACTTAAGTTCAATTAATTCTTTATATTTCACTATTTATTTTGTTTTATTCCATAAAAATATTTAATGTTGACTTGTAAAAAGAGGAAGAAAAAATTTTTCAAAAATCAAAACCAATAGAAAATAAGTAACAATTATTGATATGTATTAAAAATTGAATTGTATTAATTATATTTTATATAGAAAGTGAATTTTAGCTTTCATATATAAAAATTCAAACTCATTTTTCGCTCAATAATTTAAATTTAGAGCATAAATTGAAATTTTATTTTTTTAACTATTTTTTATAATAAAAAATTTAAGTGAGAAAATAATATTTTGAGAATGCTCTAATAATATGACTATTCATGAGAATGATCGCTCACAAGCAATTACAGTTTGGCTAAAAATAGTGAGGAGGTGATGCTAGCAGCGCTGTCTGATAAAAATAAAAATTGACTTAGATCGTTGAGTTTTTTAACAAATTAACATTTTTACCGAATTGCGTGTTTTTTTTTTTGTGAAGAATATTTTTATCATTTTTTTTAATAGCATTCTATACCTTTTAATTTTTTTACACTTTAACTAATAAAAAATGACTTTTTATGAAAAAACTTTTAATATAATAAAGAAACGACTATGACATTAAACAACAAATTGTAAATTATTTATGATAAATTACAAGAGATTTATGGTCAATAATTCAATTTGTTTGCCAATATTTATATTCTATTCATATTAATTTATTTTTAACACAAAACAAAAATACTAATATTGAGTTTTATATAAATAAATTCTATAGTTTTTTCATTTATAAACTCACTTGATAAAAATTTATTTTAAATTTTATTTTATTAATAACTTTTAAAATTAGTTGAAATTAAATCAAATTCTATTGAATTCAATAAAACTTGCAAATAAATTTTAAGCTCTGTTTGTTTTGTGATATATAGTTTTAGAAAAATATTTTTTACTTTTATCTGTATTTGCTGCATTGAGAAAAATTGCTCAAAGAAAAATATTTTTTTTAATTAAAGAGAAAATTAAATAAATTTTCAAAAAAAGTAACTTTTCATTTTGAAAATGAAAAATTCTTTTTCAAATTTTGATAAACTCGTTCAAATAAAAAAATAATTTATATAAATATATTTATTACCATTGATAATCTTTCACTACAAATTATTGTTGGTCAGCGATTGTCATTAGAGATAAGTAAGATTTATAAAATTTTTATTTAATATATTTTTTCTTATATTAAATAATAAATAGTATTAACATAAAATATTTATAATCTAAATTTTATTATATTTTTATAAATTAAAAGAAAAATAATATTTTTTGTTTATTCGAATATTTTTCTCAAACAAATTATTTTTCATGAAGTAAATGAAAATCTAAAGTTATAAAATTTCTTCATTATAATAAAAATACTTTAATTAAAATATTATTATTATTATTTTTCTTTATTCTCTCGACTCGCTCTCTTCTCTTTTTTCTTGTATTTTTTACATTAATAACAATTTTAAAAAAATACTATAATGATATTTTTGATAAAATATTTTATTAAAATGTATAAGTAAACCAAATAAAAAATCATTGTATTTAAAATTATTTTTATTTTTATTTTATAGTATATTAAACATAAAAAATTTATTTATAAATAAAATAAAATTAAAATTAAATCAAATACCATCTAACTAGATTTTCATTTAAAGTTGCAGTCAAGTTGACGTTGCGTCGGCCATGCCGGAAAACAAGGCCCAATTCATAATGCGTTATTTTTTCCATCCTTGAAAATAGAGTATCTTTTAGAATAGAATAGAGGGATGAGATTGTATTATATAAAGAGATTCCGAGGGTCATAATAATTTATCCATCCTGTTTTGGGGTGTGAGAGGAAAAAGACGCCGTCTAGAGCTTTTCTGTTTTGTTGCGACTCGCTGGATGAATTTAATAGGATGCATTTGTGACGCGTGGGTAATCGTACAAATGTCAATCGTCATCTTTAATCCCTCAGTTGCTGATGCAATAAAACGGGTCGAAACGTTATTAAGTGTCTTTTTTTTTTTTTTTTTTTTTTGTGGTATTACAGAATTTTTGAAACTTTTGACAAGTTTGGAATCAAAGTTTTAACTTAATTCGGATATAATCCCTTGAATCTAAACGTAATATGAGTGAATGTAAAAGAAGAATGAAATTGACACCATACCGTCCCAGAAGGTCTATCAAGGCGTGAGTCAACAGTTTAGATCCAATCCCACGCGCGTAACGAGGATCTAGCAACACGACATCAAGTGAAATTTTTGAGAAAGGAGAGGAGAAGAGAATAACTAAAAGCAATTTAAAGCAACTTTTTTTTTTTTTTTTGATGTTTGTGATAAACATTAGATTAGTGTTGAGTGATTGGGGAAGAAGATGCTTTGCTTTGCTGTGCCATTGATAAAATATGTGGTCTCCTAGAGGAGAATCAAACGTCCTCTCATCCCAGACAACGCTACCATGTTAGAACCTCAAACCCTAACTTTATGTTGCCAATAAAGGCATTATGCACTACCCTATATATTTTTTTACACGAAGGTAAAAATCCTCAAAAGCTGACAAATCGAAAAATAAAAAAAAAAAAAAACAATTTTCTTCATATCATTTTGGCATTTAATAAAAAGAGTAAAGGCCCATAGCACAAGAGAAATGCCAAGTCTTCTGAAAAAATAATTCACGTTCCACATGACTAGAAAAAGTCACCTAATATACATTTATGCCTGATTTTTATTTAACAAATCATCCTCTCAATCACAGCTCTGATTGCAAACTCAAATATTGAAAAAATTCAAATGTACTAAATTTTATTTCAACAATCCTTTTATTTTAAAATATTATATTTAAAATAATTTAATTCTTTTATTTCAAAAAAGCAAGAGTTTAATAAGAAAATTAAAAAATTTTGTTAAAATAATTCTTCCAATTTAAGATTTATTCTAAATAAAAAATCTAGTATTAAAGTGAATGAATTATATTAATAGAAATGATTTTTTTTTCTTTTTTTGTGCTTTATTTCAAACATAGCAACAAAGGAATGGGTGGAAGAAAATGCCAGAAATAAAATGTTCCGACAATACCTCATTGCTTTTAAACGCAAGTGTATGCCTACACGATTTTCATTCACTTTCTAACCGACAACAGTTCCCCTGCCCACTACAGTACTTCCCAGAGAACCTTCAGTTTGCAACAATCGGGGATAGATAACAGATATTATCTGTACCAAATATTTTACTGGCGCTTTTAAGAAGGCATGCCCCACCATAGCTACAAATCCAATAAAATCAAAGTTATTGTACAACAGTTAATCCAACAAATAATAGGTAATTTGTTAGCAGGAGCAGGACAAAGGGCTTTACCTTTTAACAACAATTTGACCTCCTTTGAAAAATCCTCGACACGGCCTAATACATGTCTTATTCTACAAATCTGCAAGACACAAAGCTCTAAATATAATGCCATCTCCATTATTTGAAGCAATAAGAGACAGACTGATTGGACTTCAGGATGAATTTGCTTTAACTTGTTTGCATTACACAGTTCAGAAACAATAGCAATTGCTTGATCCTGCAATGCAAGTTTAGAAAAATAGCTAGTCAATAAAGCATCGATAATTTAAAGAGTTCTACATAAATACAAGAATTATCATAGAAAGGAAGAAAAGTAACACTGCTTTATTATGTACAGCAGAACAAGTATTTTAGCCAAGTCCCAATGATCATTGCAAGATAATCAGATCTTAAACTACTCAGAATCTGAAGGGTCCCACTAAGAGGTTTGGAACAAAATAAAAGCAAAACATATTGCATATTTCACCTGCAAGCCATGTAATATCTCAGGCATTGGAAGCTCAGGAATATGGGTAAGATCAACGAGTCCTACTTCCTTTGACCTTTTAAGAGCACCCTCTGCTTTGAACAGACAAATTTGAGGAGAAGAAATGCAATTCTATAGATTTGCAAGGCAACTGAATCTGAGAAAATATGTTAAAGAAGCTGCATTAGTAGTTTCAGTTGATTGACTCCTGATTACAGCAGCAGTACTGGTGGCTGAGACAGTAGAAAGCTTCGGATTTGATGCACAACAAATAGGTGAAAGGGCAAACCATCCATTCCTGCTGTTTAACAATGACGGTTTCTTGCAGCACTCAAATTCTTCTTTGAGGACAGGAACACATATGAGAGGGATGGCTCTGCCAGGAGATTCTCAAAGACAATGAATTCCTCAGCTAATAAAGGCCAATAGATGTATACTTTTCTCCTGCAATTGTGAATCCATTTCTTTCATGACCTTAACCCGCACATTCCAATGCTTTGCTAAAGTGCACACAAACAACAGTGTATGCTCTGTTTCCTAGAGAGAATTCAGAGATATTTGTGTCTCGCAATCTTTTCTTGTCATGACTATTAGACGGGAAGTTGGGTGCATCAAGTAATAAGAAATCAAAAAAGCTTTCTCTGAAAACAAGGTATTATATTGTCCATGAGACCAGTACAACTGTCTCCCAAAGAATGGAACATAGCTGTAACCACAGCCAAGCCAAGACCCCAAATGTGTTGAGGCTTTTCATCTTTTTTTGTTAATAATTGAAGTGGAAGGCCTACTGTCCAATAATAAGTCAAACAATATCTTGAGAGATGAGAGAAAACCAGCACTAAGGAGCATTTCAGCACCCCCTCTTACATGTGCCAGATTCAAAAGGAACTTCAATGTTATTGGAACAGATGCAAGAAAATCATTGAAGTTTCAGAATCACATGCTGCAATTGGAGATGTGCCTGTATGATGGGAAACCAAGTCTTGGGCATCAAAATACGTCTTAGTATCAAATCAATGGTAGTCAAGCAGAGACCACAATGATCAGCAGTAGCGATGCAGTTACATAGAATAGGCGATAGGCCTAGGCAAACATTTGAAATCTCTGCAGAGCGTTCCAATTCTTTGTCTGGAGGTTTACTAGACTCCACAGCAAAGAGAAGCAACATAAGCAAGATCTTCACTGTTTCACTCACCCCGCTAATGGATGACCTAAAGTCACTCAGCATTTTAAGGCCAGAACCTGAGATTTTCAACACAAGCACACAACCATATAAAGTTAAGCTGCATTGGACTAATCTTACAAGATGGAGAAGTAATGCTGCTTGTGCTGAAAGGAAATCAAGAATATCTTTAGGGACATCAAGAACTGGAGCCAAAGATTATACCATCATATTGAAACAGATAAATCTAAATATTAAAAATATACAAGTCCAAGTGCTTGATAAAAGGCAAAATGTCTGATTGTTGGGTTTAAACACCTCGACTATACCCAATAACTAGAGTTTAAAACCAAAAACTCTCTTTCATTTGATTTCTTCTTAGAGGTGGTGCTTCCAATGCTTTCTTTAACAGTAATTTTTCATGAGAAAAGAATTTGTTAAGACAAGAAGTATGATTTGAAGAATGGCATATCCTTATTCGAAACAAAAGGAAGTATTAGGCAAACATCAGTCATGGACTCATGTTTCTTCACAACAACCTGTTAAAAGAATTACAGGAAGAAGCTCATGCCATGATATTGCATGATTTTTAAGCCAAATGAGAAATGATGTCAAACCGCTTTAATTATAAATAAGATTTTCTAAAAGGTAGCTAAGTTCTATTCTGAAAAACCAGCAGCCATATACCTCAAGTTTCCTTAAGCCTGATGCCCAATCCTCAACAGGATTCTAAAGAGACATGATTATGACATTGTACTCTAAACTATTCTCCAAGAACAAGATACTGTATTCTACTGTTACAAGCTTTTGATCACCTCCAAAACACCATTAAACATACATATACCAGTATAGAAAAGTCAACTCGCAGAAAATTCTGAGAGTCTTGTACTATAGTTAACCTCAACACATTACTTGTTTTTAACTTTCCTCAGAATCTAATGTTCTAATTAACCTCAACACGTTACTTTTTTAAACTTTCCACAGAATCTTATGTTCTAATTAACCTTAAACTTTACTTTTAAAAGACATAAGAGGAAAATTTTTTTTTATCCAATTTACAACTCTCAACAATGTCTCATGAACCAAACTACAACACAAACTGTGGATTGATATTGCAGAATTTGGAGATGCAACAAAGCCAATAAGTTGTTAAGAATTCACATTCTTACATTGTCTGCATACATGGTTAGGACAGTAATCAACGCTTTCAGTGCAGAAAGTTTTGATCTCAAAAGCAAAACCATTGAATTAACTTGCTGCATGCAATTCAGCATCTTTTCCGCTATGCCTTTATATTCTTTCCACTCTGTATAATCCCACATATATAGTCTCAACTCTGTTTGTATATGAGAGAGGTCATACAAGTAGATATTTTTGGTATCCACAAGACGCTCATCATTGTATTTTTGCTGGTATGTCAGCAAACAATTTGATTCGACCAGATATAAAGCAAGTTCTTTGAATGGCCCAAGACCAATTTCAGGGCCTTCAAAACTCTCCTCTTAGATGATAGTAAAGATCATTGAGAATT
This sequence comes from Omphalea diandra, assembly GCA_949677035.1. Taxonomy (NCBI): domain Eukaryota; kingdom Viridiplantae; phylum Streptophyta; class Magnoliopsida; order Malpighiales; family Euphorbiaceae; genus Omphalea; species Omphalea diandra. Next base: position 46,883 of record CATIWR010224800.1, on the reverse strand, counting down.
AAACGTATTAGCACCTTTCCCTCACTAAAATGAAAAGAAAAATAAACAGAAAATTAGAAGTCAAAAGCAACATCAATGTTTTCTGAGTGTATGAAAATGATAATAACAATAGCAATAACCAAATTCTGCCAATGCAACAAAAATAATAATTAAATTTGTAGTAGCAAGTTCCAAGTAAAGGAGAAAGAGATTTTGCATATCAGAATCAATGGCTACCACAAATACTCAATTTAAACTTGAAGTACATTTCAGGATTCACTAGAAATATTTCCACTGAAAAAAAACCATACTCTTTTTCAAGAAAATGAAACAACATAAACTCTCAGTTTAAAGCACTAATTTTAAACTATGAAGAAGAATGAAACCTGCGAATTATAACTAGGGTTGTGCACCCTCAGATTTAATTCAGTTACTGAGATCAGACTGAGACACTGGTCCTTGAAAAATTGAAGAATCAGAATCAGAACTGAACTTATAAAGTAGTAGAACTGATTTGATTCAATTCAGTCTTTTGGTTCTTTGCAATAAACTTGGTCCAAAAAATTAAACCAAATATGGATTTGAATAATATGTTCGGATTTAAATAATATGTTCGGATTTCATGGCCTCTATTACTATTATTAATGCAAAATAATGGGCAACAATTTTTTGTGAGGTATAACGGCCATAACATCATCACATAATGGTAACAGTTGTTATTGCCATTAAATTTAAAAGTAATGGCAATTAAGGTCGTTATATTAATGGGCATGTCAGCAAAGAAGCATGTCACTTTCCTCTCTTTCTTCTCGTTCCTGCTTCTGGTTATATTCATATTTATAGGTGAAAGCCTAAGTTTGCATACTAAATGGGCTCTCTAGGTTTCAGAGATGAAACTACCATAATCCACAACTCTGACATCATTTTTTTTTCCTTTGCTTACAAAAATTAATTCTTAGATCTACAATGTCCATATAAAAAATTTAATTTAATAAAATATGCTAAGTTAACAAAAATAGGCCATGATTTTCCTAAAAATATATATGTTTTCCTTTACAATAACCTCAAGTATTTTATATAAAAATCACATAATACATCTTTTTTTTATGACAGCATATTTTTATTCTATTAACACTACATGGCATGTCTCCTTTCTCTAATATATTGTGTTAAGATTTGGTCTAATTTTGTCTAAAATTTGGAATAGTGATATAATTGCAAAAATTAAAAAGTAAATGCCTAAAATTTCATAATTAAAAGTTCATAATAGAATGACAAAAATTGTCAAAGTTCATGAACTTTTGTCATCAGGCCTTTTTTTTTTTTTTAAACTTCTATTCTTCATATTCCTAAAACCTGGCACTTTCTTTATTCCACGAGCCTAATGCAACTATCCCCTTCATCTTTGTTAGCTTTCTCTTTTTTCCAATGTCTTTACTTTCTCACAACAGAACATTTATGTGGGAAGTTATTAATTTTTTTATTTGTCACAAGTGTTTTGGCTATTATTTGATGCAAAAATATGTTCAAGTCTTTAATTGCGAGGATTATTTCTTTACCAGGTAAAATACAATCCCCTCTCCCTCCCTTGGAGTATTTATGTTTGCTAATTGAATCAGAAACAAGTTGGAAAATTTAACTATATGAGAAATACTTCCAAAAGTTATAGTCATATGGTATTATTAAATAGAGGGCCAACTTTGTGTCGATTACACACACAAGCATTTGAATACACCCAATTGATTGTTCTTTGTGATTGATCTGTGAACATGATATCACAATTCTTTCAATTCAAATTTCTGTTGCCATAAAAGACCAATGGTTATTTATATTCATCACCAATTTTCAATATTTGGACTCTTTCTGGTTTTTGCTGGGGGCACATATTGTTATTAAGTTCCATAAACAACAAAAATAAAAGTAGAAACTGTTATGTCAAATTTTTCTTAATTGCGCCAATTTCATTTTTGATTACTGAAATAACGAATCCAACTGAACTTAACTAGTTGGATGGAATTTTGTTCTTAGATAACTTTGGTTTGATTCAGACATAGTTAACAGTTCAATTACTTTTGTCGGTTAAAAATAACTGCACTAAGCCACTTATGCCAGTTATGGCTTCCTCAGCTATGAGTGTAATATTCGATAAAACTTCAAATATGAAAGCTAGCATATGGTCGTACATTACCTGTAACCCCGTAGTGAGTATTGACCCAACAGTTCAAAAAAGTCTGGCTGACCACTCAAATGTTAGAAGAAAAAACAAAGAAGCAATCTGATATCAAAAAATTGAACAATGAAAGAGGAGAAATGGGAAGCAAAAGTTAAGAAACATCTACAATGAGCTCAAGACAGGCTCATTAAATAACTCATAACAATAAACTCTAAGCTTTTCTTTTAATGAGTAACAAACCTTAGGTTCAATATTTAAATAATAGACTTGATGTAGAAATAGTAAGTCAGCCTGTAGATAAAGGAACCAACCTTTTCAAAAGTGAAACGAATCTTCTCAAGTAATGATACAGATAAACTCCCAGCATTGTCGCATTCTAATTTCTCCATCACATGCACAATGAACAAACTGGAAGCAACCTGAGAATTGTAGATGACAAAGTCATTATCAACATTATCAAAATAGCCATCTCTTGACATTTACATAGGGATTCTAGATCTTAAATGGACACAGGAGAGAGTTGAATGAAAGAAGAAACAGCATATAAGTCAACATGCTTGGGCTTATAGCAACAACAAATCATTCCTTACCTTCCAAAAAAGAGGAGAAAAGAAAGCGGACAATTAAAATGAGAAGATACAGGAAAATTAAAAGCTCACCTTTACACGACAACAAATACTACCATCATTTTCACAAAGAGCATATGACTTGATCAGGTTTCCCAAAATGAACATATCAAACCAACTTGACATAATATCCTTCAAATCACAATCTGTTATGGATTTTGAATTTTTCAGGATCATTGCATTTTCCGTTCTGTCCTTAAACTGAGGGGCATCTTTTAGAAATAATTTTGCATGCGACAACTTTTTCTTTAGAAACATTTCATATGCCATTATTTCCAGCATAGCAGATTGACAGCAATATTTGTATGTCACGCTTTGAGCCTCAGTTTTAGCCAAATTTTCAGGCAGGGAAGCTTTTGAGCAGGTAACTGATGAAATACAGTTGGACAGTTGCTTCCAGAACATTTCAGAGCTTTTTAGATACTTCAAAATGTTTATATACTGAACAGCTCCTTGCCACAATTCCTTCAGGTAGTCATGTACACAAAGCAGTATGCAGGGGTTGCTGAAGACAGAGAATTGCCAAATTATTATGTAAAAATATACAAGGTTCAATCATATCAACTACCAACAAACTGAGATAGCAGATTTTGTAGGTGTCAGCAATGGTGGATCTAGCCTCCTAATATTGTATTGGCAAAAACATTTATATAAGTGAAGGATACTTTCCATCAAATAATAATAATAACAAAATTCATATTTAAATTGAATTATTTTTAATAAATAAATTGCATAAAATTGCATGGAATCCATTAATAAATCCATTTATTTCATAGCTAAAAGATGATACATTTTCAAATAAATTCTACCAATGAAAATCATTCAAAAATAAATTGAATCTCATATTCATTTGAACCAAACAATATATATAAGTACCAAAATATATTTCATAAATCAAGTATAAACAGTAACAGTTCCAAAAAAAATATGCTGATATGTTTTCAATTAAAACAATAATAACATATAAAATTAAGACCACCTTACATTAACCTAATAAAATTAATTTCTAACTAAATAAAATTTTGATCCTGAGGGTCTAGAATAAAAATTGATCAATATATATATATATATATATATATATACACGACAGGGTGAGTATTAATAATTGGTAAATTTTTTTAATAGCATATTATATTTATAAAAGATTTCCCAAAATGATGGGGGCCGGCTTCCATCCAAGGGATATGCCACAGGGCACTAGGGATCTTCTCAAAAATGCCATTTATTTTGATTTAGAATATATATCAATATACGCATTTACACAACCACGCACATTAAACACCTGCTCCCCAAGATTTCAATCATATATATTAAAGGGCAATCTATTACAATAAACATAATAGGAGATTCTTCATTGAGGAAAGTTTTCATATTAAACTGAAAGAAATTATTATTTTGTTATTCTCTTTCCTCTCTTTTTCTCACTCTCCCATGAACCTTGACATGTGTTTGTTTCTAACCATCTCTTCTTTCTATAATTCAGTTCCCCTTAACCCCTCAATTCCAATTTTTTATCACTTCAATTCGTCAACCTAATTCCCTATGTAACATCAAATAGCAAAATCATAGAATAGAAGCCACAAATTAAATCCTTTCTAGATGAACCTGCTAATTAAACCACTAGATTTATCTATATATTGCATGAGTGCATCAAGGCAACTTGATTTCTGGGACCCCTGTGGGTCATTGGAAGTCTCACTTGTTGGCTGCTTCACACCTCCAGCATTACTTGATTGGACTTCAGAGTCTACTTTTGCAAAGGTGGCTGCATGCAAAAAGCAAATCATAACTGACAAACCAAAAAGGTAACATTTAGGACATACATGCGTCCGCAATACCAAACCAAAATAACATGTGTTTGAACATCATAGTTGTTAAAGAAGCAAGGTGCATCAAGGCGCCAAGGGGTCTCAGAGTCTAGGCGCAAGGCACAAGCACATCCCTGAGCGACATGAGGTGCAAAAAAACGTTTATTTAATTTCATAACATCAACAAAAAAAAAAAATAATTCTATATAAACAAATTGAAAGAACTTAGCAATTTTCATAGTATAAATCTTAATTAAATAAATTAAGTACTGAGAAAATTTTAATGTATTGTATAAAATATTAAACTGGAAAAATAATAAAAAGGTCTATTGGTCAAAAAAATCCAAATTTTTGTACATTTTGATAATTATGTTCAATTCTTTAAATTTTGACTAATGTATCCAAATTTACAAACTTTTTGAAAATTATGTCCAATTTGTAAAACGGAATTGAATAACATGTCTCATGATGTGGATAACATATGGATTTATGTCCAATTTGTAAAACGGAATTGAATAACATGTCTCATGATATGGATAACATATGGATTGAATTTTAAAACTCATGCAACTAAGATGATAAAAAATTTAAAATCCAATCCAATGTGTCATCTACTTTATGAGACATGTCATTCAATTTTGACCAAAATTACAAATCAAACATAAGTGCTAAGAAATTTAAAATTTTGGTTAAATTGGTCAAAATTTAAAATATTAGACATAATGGTCAAAACTCGCAACGGTTTGGATTTTTTTTATTAACAAGCTTAAAAAGAAACATTATAAGAAAAGAAATAAAGCTCATACAAATACTATTATGCTCTTCTAAAAGGGAAAAAAACTATTATGCTCTCTTTACCTTTACTGTATTATCATACTATTTTCGATACAACAAGCAGCTGTGATATTCATACGACACTCCAAACTAGCCACACCCCTGTATATACTAACTGTGAAGGGGTAATTGGAGGAAAAAAAAAACACAACAGAAACTAAAGAAAACAGTAGTAGCAGTTTAGAGTAGAGGAGAGAGAAACAATGAAAATCCAAAAAAAAGATAGTAAGGAGGGTGATTTAAGGCACATGAACACTGCAAATGGACACACCGGCCTAAGGCGACCTAGGAGGTGGTGTTTTGGAAAGATTACGACGACAAACATAGAAATTTCAGAGCTTTTCTGGTGCGTCAATGCCAAATTTTGATGGATCTAGAGATCCCAATTCTACTCGTACTAGTCTTTACGATTGAAAAACTCATTGGAGATGAAAGTTTGAAAGGTGTGCTTTTTTTTTTCTTGCTCGTCCATTAAGGCGTGCACCTCAGGCCAAAGGCACACGCCTAAGTAATGTTGCCTGCCGTTGACCTTCAGAGGCGTAGAGTCATAAGTCTAGTGCGCCTCGCGCTTGAGGCATGCCTTTGACAACCATTCAGCAAGACAGATACTTATCGGTCCCAAAAACACATTCTTTACACCAACTAGAGCCTAAGGCCTCTGAATCTGTAACAAATTATGATTGTTGATTTTGTTTAGCACTAATAACCAGAAAATCACCCTAACAATAGAAAAGACTTTGGCATTCCATATGTACTCATCTTTAACCTAACTAAGCTTGAATCCCAAACTCGTTTCACCTAGTTTAGGGCCATATGCTTATAAACATCTAGGTCTTATTTCTACCATTGGAAAGAGGTTTAGGAAGTTAGGCTTCTCTAGAAAATAAGTGAGACCATCATATTTGGTTCATTAGGAAAAACAAAGTGAAAACGAAGTTAGAGTTCCTTCAACCACTCCATTCCCTCAGTGCCAAGGCAATAACTTATGAAGCAGCAACAACTAAGTTCAACTTCCTGAAGGTTTTTTTTTTTTTTTAATATGAATCAATGAACTGTATTAAATATCAAATCCAGAAATACAGCCCAAAACTTTTTTATACAAGCTAAAACTTCCTAAGTTTAAGTGGCAAAAAGTTAACCAAATTAACATTCACATGCATGCATAAAACAAATTCAAATTGAGATGATCGGATATTATTATCTTTTCTAACATTCTTTGAAAGTTGGAAAATGAATGAAATTAAAAAATTAATATACCGTTGGAAAATTTTGTGAATAGACAATGTTACAACTTCTAATCTGCTAGCAAAGGAGCATGTTTGAACAAATAAAGGCCTTAAGAATTCTTAATCCTTCTAATATTTGTAACTTTAATGTTCTCAATCTTTTGTACGGTTGGATTTTTGGGTCCAAAATGCATGATCTCAAGCCCCCTTCTTATATATATATATATATAAATTTTTTTTTTTTTTTTTTTTTTCTTTCTAGTGGATATCTCTTCCACCATCCTAAAAACGCATTCACTCCCTTATCCTGACTATCATATGCATAACCATCTTATATCCTCAATTATGCCATGACAATTTTGCATTCATGTTTTTTTTCCTCCATTGCCCAACTTGCTTCAAGAATCATAGCTGGATGAATCACAATCTTGCAAAACTCCACTTCGACATGGTATTTTGTGGTTCCATAAGACCCCTTTTTCACTTCTTTAATTGGCTAATTACACTATCATTATACAGCATGGATTTGAATCACGGTCACAATCGTGTCGTAATGGGCTATCATGGTTAGTGTAGTCAAAAGCGAGTGCTTCGCGCGCTTAAGCGCTCGGCCGAGGTGCAATTGGGTCCCACTGCTTCATATATGATTGGTTGCGCCTCTTTTAAGAGGCGATAGGTTAGGTGTTTTTATTTTTTTAAAGAAAAGAAAAGTTTGCAGTTGTTAAGTGTTACCTACAACTATACTGCAAACAATATATAATCTAAAACTAGGGTGATAAGGGTCATTTAATGAATGGTTAATTGGTAAACTGAATAGTGTTACAAGCGAGGAGAATTTAGAAGATGACTATTTGCAGAAGATGACATTGGTAGTTTGACTTGGGGAGCTGTTGCAAAAGCAACTGGTGTTGGAGAACCAACTAGGAATACAAGAAATCAAACCAAGTCAATGAGGTCAAGTACAAGTTCAAAAGGCTCAACTTCACAACTTCAATTCAAAGAAAATGATAATTTAGATGATTATGACAAGGATGTTGAAGGATATGCATCTAATTTTGATAATCAAAGTATGAAGGACTTAAAGGATGAGTCAAATAGTGATCTTTAGTTTTTGGGCTATTAATTTACTATCATTAGCTTTAAATACTAGATTCCTACATAATTCCATAGATTTCTTTATTTTGTTTTCAAATGTTTTGGAGTTTTATTTTATCATGTGAAGTGACTTTTCACAAGTTTTAATTGTTACTTGATTATTGTTTACTAATGATTATGAATTCATGATTTCTAGTTTTTAGTATATTATATAATATTACTAATAAACTATTTTAGAACTTATGTGCCTTGCTTCGTTCAGGCGAGCACTTTTTTTGCACTTTGCACTTCATGGTGATAGGAAGGTATATCCTTGAGTGCGCATATCGCTTTTAACTACACTGGTCATGGTCATAACAATAACAGCAAAACGCTACACAATTTTATGCGAAAAATTGCAAAATATTACAAATTAAGACATATTTTCATTATTCACTAAAACTATGATTTACAACTAATTAATAAGCATAAATTTTCCTTTCAAAATTTTTTTAGTTTTTTGAGTTAATCGATGAAGAGTTTGAAAAGCTGGTTGGGTTTTGTCTGGGCACAAATGAAATGGAAGAATAAATAAATGAGGAGAAAAAAAAAAAAAGGAAAGGAAAAGGAAAAACCAAATGAAAACTGGCTGGTGGTATATTTCTGGGTGCTAGTTGATTGCTAGTGCAAAAAATTGGACTGTGCAGCATGCGAAGTTTGGAAAAAAAAAATCTGCTTCATTATATAATGTCGTTATGAGTTACAAAAATTTTTCTGCTATTAAATTACAGCCATAACATCAACAGAGGCTAAAAATATCATTGTGTAATGGCCGTTATTTAATTTCATGTTATACTATTGACATCATCATAGTTCTACCACTCCTTTATAAATAGCCCTGGATCTTTATAGCATGTCCTTTGTGCTATTCAGGTTAGCCACATTTGAATCTCTTTCCTTTTCATTACTAGAATTATACATACGATTTGTTCCAGTTTTCCTTGAAATCCTTAGGCTTTAGTGAGCATTAACTACAGTGCATTAGTTCCCAAATTTGGTTTTGTGCATTAAGATTTTATCATTTGCAAACACCATCAACCAAGGGACATCAACTTGAATGTGCTTTGTCAACTCATTCTTGACCAAACGAAAGATAAGAGCTAAAGATGGTTTAATTGTGATGGGAAAATCTTCAAACAACCTTGTCCAAGATGAATTGCAGCCCATTCATGACATCTTTCAACACATTTATGTATCAATAGATACTTCTTTTTTTCCCTAAAACCTAGTGTAGAACCTTCCTCTAGAATTTGTTATATGTATACTTTAGATCTACAAATACTATGTTAAAAATCTTTTCTTTTCTCTCAATGGTTCTCCATTAGCCCTCTGATGAGAAAAAGTGCCTCCATAATCTTCCCAACACAACTAAATTCGTGTTTAGAAATTGTTGTTCAACATCTTAATCCGTATTCCATTACTTTCTTCTATAGTTTTCATAATATCACTCAGAAGCTTAATACCTTTATCGTTTGATGAACTTTAAATATCTACATGTCCTTCTATATGTAATTTGCAAAAATACGGTAATGCAGAGGACACTTCTTCTTTGGTTAAGGTCCCATCTTTTCAACCCACTAGTTCTTAAAACTAGGAATATGGGGGGGCAAAACTTAGCAAATAAGCATCAACATCATAAAAATATTGAAGTAAATGGTCATGATTCTAGCTTATGTTTGGCAATAAATCACAAGGAATAGAAAGGTGATCCAAAGTGAAAGGCGTCTTCAAAGCAATATGTCTTCTCATTGCTTAAAGCAAAAAGTGCAAACTAAGCGTTTGCTTTACTGAAGCAATGCGCAAATTATTAAATAATTAATTAATAAATTAAAGGAAAAAATAGATTAAGTAAATAAAGGGATATTTAGAGGATGACTATAAATAAACAAAACAAATGATTAGAAATAAGAAATAATAAAAGATAAAAGGACAAGAAATAAGAAGTGATGCAATGCAGGAAAGAAGTGGAGTAGAATATTAAAAAAAATTCAACATGATGCAACACAAAATAAGTGGAGTGGAAATAAGATGGGAAAGTAGAGTAGAATATAAAAAAAAATGTTTAAGGCAATGTAAGATAGAATAAGTGGGGTGAAAATAAGATAAGAGGTACAGGTAGGATAAGATTAAAGGAAAAAGAAACCGAGTGGAAGTAGGACACCAACTTAATAAGAAGACTGAATTATCTAGAATGATTATAACGAATCTAACAAAGTGAGCGCTTTAAAAAAAGCCCCTGCTTGAGAGGTCAAAGCGTGTGCCATATTAAAGGTGCCTCGTTTGGAGATGTTAAAAGCAGTAGACCCCACTTGCACTTCGCTTTAGAGCTTAAGCGAGCGCTTTGTATGCTTTTAACTACACTGAGGAATAGGAAATAACTAATAGAACATAACCATGTAACTTCTGCATGCAGCAACAAACCTGATAATGTGCTGCAGAAGTAAGCATATTGATCAGAGCAAAAAATAGATCTTCATTCCACTCCACCTGCTCAGATATTGCGCTTTCTATCGAATGCATTAAATCTGCAATCTAAAACAAAGTATTTAATGGAGATTAGAAACAAACATAATGTAGAAAATGAAGTAAGAGAAGCAAAAGCACAAATACAAAAAGCCAAACCTGCTCATCATGAAGACCAAAACACACATTGGTAGAAAAATATGGCTGTAAAAGATCTGCCATCATCAACAGTGTAGACAATACCTTGGCAGCCCCCATCTTTATGCCCTGTACAGAACAATGTGAAATTTGATCTGATATATGATTAGAAAAATATGAAATATAAGTAATGTCATTAATAAAGTACATCAGAATATTAATTGATAGAACTGAAGAAGGAATCAGACAACATAATGTCCCAACTAGCACATAAATTCTAGTGATCCCATCATGTTTAGGCCTCCAAAAACAACCAGAGCTGCTAGAATTATGCTTGAATTCGCACTGGATTCATGGCTCACTTGAGCTTGCTTAGATGTTGAAGGAACCAACCATGACTAAAACCTACATAAAGGGCTGCATGAATTGGCAAGGGTGCAAAAATATTGGCAATAACCTGATGAAGACCTTCCCAGGCATTTTGCAGAATTATCATTAGTAAAGAAATTATCAAGACATGGCCCAGGATATCAAGTTAATATTCATAAATATCTAAACAAAATATGATTGTAACTTTAAATTTCTAATACTGCAATTGCATCCTTTTAAGCATGAGAATTAGAAACTATTGCATGTAATCTGAATATCCGTTTCTTGCGAAAAGGAATTCCATGATAAATTTTAAGAATAAAATATTAGCTGGAAAAAATATGTATCATTCATTTCACTGTAAATCTCCAATGAACCAAGAATGAGTAACATAAAATCAAATTCAAAGCATCATTTGGAATACAGAATGCTAATGCAATTACTACAAACAAAAATATAATTGGGGCATGATCATGTTCATACAGGATTTCGAGAATATGATATCATAAGATATCACAGCTGCAGCCACAGGAATCGGTTTGGTTGAAGATGATAGCAAAGTTGGGCGAAAGACAGGAAGACCAAATGAGATATCCTGAAAAGGTAACACAATATATGAAGCAGATTGGATTGAAAATAAGAGATTAATTTTTGACATAAACGCATATATATGCCAATTAATTTCTGGTGATTAAAGAAGATAGAACAAATCAGGAAGCAACTGATCTCCCAAGAGAAAGTATGCGAAAAAACAACCAATATTTCTGACGGCAATCGACCCTATATAGGTTCTTATAGTTTCCAGACTTTAGAGTGGGAACCAAAGTGATTGAGTACTTGAAACTCTAGCCCAAAGTTAAAAATCAAAAGATCATGAGTAATGAGCACACAACAAAAGACAATACCCTGTCAATTCAAATAGTATGCTGAAAAGAAATTAGTGATCCTAAAGTATATCTCAGAAAATCTGGATAGCATAAAATACAGAATCTCCAAAGCAGAACTAATAGCAAGCTGAGATCCTTCTATCTCCACTGGTTCAATGAGATGACTAACATAAAGGTTCTGTTTATATATGCTTTAAGAAGTAAGCAAACCAAAATAGTGACTGATAACTAGGAAGATAATATAGAAAGAAGGTAAAAACATGGCTGAACTCTAATGTTCGTTTAGTTGTGCAAACAAGTCAAAAGCACCGATCATACCTCGATATCTCTTCTCATCAACCGTCTTATCTGATTCGTCTTTGTCCAATTTTATAGTACCACTCATGAGTGTTTTTGTTACTTTGCATCCATCCATGCCAAATTTCTTGACTATGCCAAATTTTTTGTGTATTTGGCTTAGTTAATGAAGATCCCTTCTTTAGTTTGTTTGATTTATAGACCAAGAAAAAACTTGAGCTCTCTCAACATACTCATTTCGAATTCATCCTCACATAGAGATTCATTAGTAACACCAAAAATGATATCATCAACATAAATTTGCACTATTAGTGTATCATGTTTATGTCTTTTTACAAATAAAGTTGTATCCACCTTTCCTTTTTCAAAATTATTTTTCAAAAGAAAAGAGTTGAGTCTTTCATACCAACCTTTTAGAGCTTGTTTCAACCCATATAAGACTATTCAATTTATAAACATAATTTGGAAAACTATGTGATTCAAAACCATGAGATTGTTCAACATAAACTTCCTCCTCAATAACACCATTTAGAAAAGCACTCTTGACATCCATTTGAAATAATTTAAAATTCATATGGCATGCATAAGCTAAAATAATCCTAATAGTCTATAACCTTGCAACGGGGGCATAGGTTTCATCATAATCTATGTTTTCCTTTTGGTTGTAACCTTTTGCAACCAATCTAGTTTTATTCCTAGTTATGAATCCTTGCTCATCTAACTTGTTCCTAAACACCCATTTGCAACCTACAATCGGGTGTTCCTTGGGCCTAAGAACAAATTCTTATACATTATTTCTCTCAAATTAGTTGAGTTCCTCTTGAATGGCAATCACCCAACTCTCATCATCAAGAGCCTCATCGATATATTTTGGCTTGAGTTGAGAAACAAAAGCAAGATTGTTATCTAAAAAGTTAAGTTGAGATCTAGTACTTACACCCTTTGAAGTATCACCAATGATTAAATCTTTGGGGTGATGCTTGGAGAATCTCCAATCTTTAAGTAGATCTTGACTTGGCAATTCTTCTTGTTGATGTTGAGGATCCTTATCTACTCTCAATGACTTGTTCTCATCCTTATCTTTGTCTTCCTCTCTTGTAGGATGTTCCAATTCCAATTTTTCAAAATCACTTACAAGATCATCAACGAAAGTACATTTCCCAAGGTCAAGCTTACTAGATTCATCAAAACAACATGCATAGACTCTTCAACAATCATTGAACTCTTATTAAAGACCCTATAGGCCTTACTAGAGGTGGAATACCTTAAGAATATACCCTCATTAGTTTTTGAGTCAAATTTTTCAAGATTATCATTGGTATTCAATATATAACACTTGCATCCAAATACTCTTAGATATGATATTTTGAGTTCTCTATCATTTCATAACTCATAAGATGTTTTATTGAGAATAGGTCTTTTAAAAACTCTATTTGCACTATAACATAAAGTATTAATGGCTTCTGCCCAAAAGTAATTTGGCAAAAAATACTCATTCAGCATAGTTCTAGTCATCTCCACTAGTGTTCTATTTTTCCTCTCAACAACACATTTTGTTGTAGTGTTCTAGGAGTTGAAAAGTTGTGAAAAATCTCATTCTCTTGGCAATAAGATTCAAAAGACTCATTTTGAAATTCTTTTCCACGGTCACTTCTTATAAAAAAAAATGAAGTAACCATTTTCATTTTGAATTCTTTTTGCAAAACTTTTAAAAACATCAAAAGTATCATACTTATGAGCTAGAAGGGACACTCAAGTAAACCTAGAGTAATTATCAACTAGAACTGGTGCATCCACCTAAACTAGCACTCCTAGTAGGTCCTATCAAGTTCATATGAATTAATTAAAGAGGTCTAGATGAACTTACAATGTTCTTTGCTTTTAAAGGAGGATTGATGTTGTTTCCCCATTTAGCAAAAACATGTTTTGTCTCTATAAAACTTTAGTTTGGAAAAACCTTCAACTAACTTTCCTTTTGATAAGCTTTGCAATAGATCCATTCTAGCATGTCCAAGCCTTCTATGCCATAGCTAAGTTTGATTACCAAGAGATATAAGACAATTAAAAGATTGGTTAGCCAAATTGTCTAAGTCAATTAGATAGGTATTGTATTTTCTTTCACCCTTGAAAACTACATTTTTATCCACTAAAGTGGTAACTCGGCATTCTCTAAGGTCAAAGTAACTTTATTACCTTTGTCACATAATTAACTTACACTAAACAAATTATGTTGCAAGTCATCAAGTAACAAGACATCATTAATAAAAGAGCATTAGGATTCTTTTAACTTATGCATGTCATATGAATTTTAAATTATTTCAAATAGATGTCAAGAGTGCTTTTGTAAATGGTATTATTGAAGAGCAAGTTTATGTTGAACAACCTCCTGGTTTTGAATCACATAGTTTTTCAAATTATGTTTATAAATTGCATAGAATCTTATATGGGTTGAAACAAGCTCCAAGAGTTTAGTTTGAAAGACTTAGCTCTTTTCTTTTGAAAAATGATTTTGAAAAGAGAAATGTGGACACAACTTTATTTATAAGAAGGCATAAAAATGATACACTAATAGTACAAATTTATGTTGATGATATCATTTTTTATGCTACTAATGAATTTCTATGTGAAGATTTTGCTAAGTGTATAATTAGAGAATTCTAAATGAGCATGATGGAAGAGCTCAAGTTTTTCCTTGGTCTACAAATTAAGCAAACTAAAGAAGAGATCTTTATCAACAAAGCCAAATACACAAAAGACATAAGCATGGATGGATGCAAAGTAACAAAAACACCTATGAGTGGTACCATTAAATTGGACAAAGACGAATCGGATAAAACAATTGATGGGAAGAGATATCGAGGTATGATCGATTTTCTACTTTATCTTGCTACTTCTAAACCTGATATTATGTTTAGTGTATATATGTGTGTTAGATTTCAATCCTGTCCCAAAGAGTCACATTTGAATGCTGTCAAAAGAATTTTCAAATATTGCATAACACATTACATTTAGGATTATAGTATCTTAGAGGTTCTATCTTTAGTCTCATAGATTACTTGGATATGGATTATACCGGTAGTCTTTTACATAAGAAGAGCACTTCTGGAATTTGTCAATTTATAGAAGAATGTTTGGTGTCTTGGTTTAGTAAGAAACAAGTTTCAGTTGTCTTATCCACCGCAGAACTGAGTATGTAGCTGCGGATTGTTGAAACACTCAAGTACTTTGGATGAAACAACAATTGAAGGATTACGGCAAGGTTGTTGATCACATTCCCATTAAATGTGACAACACAAGTGCAATTAATCTCTCTAAAAATCTCATCCAACATTTTAGGAGCAAACATATAGATATTAGACATCATTTTCTTAGAGATCATGTCCAAAATGTTGATGTTATGTTAGAATTTATAGACACAAATTATTAACTTGCGGATATTTTCACTAAACCTCTCAATGAAGAAAAGTTGAACTTCATTAAGAGAGAATTGAGAATACTTAATGAAAATTCCTTAAAGTGAAAAGTATGATCTTTTGTTTAATTGCTATGTGCTGGTTATTTGTGATATTTATCTTTGAATGTCTTAATTTTAAATGCAATTGTGTTTTTCTATGTCAATTTGCAAAAATTAAGTACCAACATATTAAGTGGATCACAACTTCAAATGTCAAATTTTATTTTTTCTTTGTTTTTTCTTCTTGCCTTGTAATTCGTGGTCACAATTTGTTGACTCACAGTTGCGAATTACACACTCATTTTACCCGGCTGACAACTATCAATTCGCTCGCGAATTTTGCTCTCCATCGCGAATTCAGTCTAAAATTCAAATTTTTGATCGTTGTACGTGCAAGTTCCCAAAGATTTTTTGTCTGTTACTCACATTTTTCAAAATTAGCGGTCGCGAATTCTAGTAATTGTCTCACATTAATTTGATTTAACTGTCAACCATTTCCAATCTTTCATTATTCATATTCTAGCCATTTCTAGCCGTTTATGCACCTTTTCTATACTTATATAAACCCCCTAAACAATGACTTTCACCACCACTTCCTACACCAAATCAATCTTTATTCTCTCCTACTCTCAATATCTCCAAAACTTCCTACCCTCTACAATGGCTCTTAAGAAGGCTTCAAAAGCAGAGAAGGGCAAAGCAGTAGCCCAACCCTCTGGACCACCAGCCCTACATCAGATGAAAGGGATTACAAGAAAAGAGAAGGATCGCTACAAGGTCAACGCATCCAAGATCATCCTTCCAAATAAAATTCCTTCTACATTTCTTCTAGAATCTCTACAGATCAAAGATGAGATCCACGCGTTTCTCTCCAATTTGGGATGGAACGAATTCATCTTTCGGGACAAGCCCAGATATGAAGAAATTGTGAAATAGTTTATGTGCACCGTGACTTTAAGCCGCAGAGCCGAATCCCGCGTCGGACAATACGGGTTTGTTTTTCGCACATTTGGAGATCCTTACTTTATAACTTTCGAACCATTCTCCAACCTTTTGAATCTTCAAGTCAGAGATAACATTCCATTTATTATCTCCGCACTTGATGTCATTTACTCTGAGTTTTGGTCTGAAGTTTCTATTGAGACCAAACATGATCCAAAAACCTCCTTAGCCAAATCCATCAAATCCATTCCTTTTTTGTTGTTTCATCGTATCATCACCTTCTCTATTAATGCTAAGGGTGATGGTAACGAAAAGGTATCCCAAAAGAACCTTACTTTCCTTTTGTCTTGTTAAAAACAAGCCATCCAATCCCGTCGCTATCGTTTGGATCAATTAATTCACATGAGCATTGAACCTATGTGTCAATTTCTCCTTCTTGCCCATGTGACTACCATTTATAGATATGTTGGTGCTTTCAATGAGGAAAATGAAAAATTCCTCACAAAGAAACTCCTTCCCAAAATTTTTTGGACCTCACTTACCTTATCAATGCTAAAGCCATCCACCCAGATTCCTATGTCTATACTTTGGGGGCTTTTGGGGCTAAAAAGCTAGAAACATCCCAAGCCTCCAAAAGAAAAAAAGCTTGTCATTGTCATTGAAGAAGAAGCAATACCAATCCCACCTCCTTAACCAAAATCTAAGACCAAAATATCTCTTGCCACCATCAACCGAAAGTTATATAAGGTGATGAGAATGTTGAAGAAAAGATTTCTCCTTCTCTCCCACCTATACAGTGACCTGGTGGACCTACAAGAGAAAATGGATGCTCCTCCCTGTCATCTTCCAGAATTCGACGATTATGAAGACACATCGGAGGAAGACAACCAAGAGGTTGAGGATGAAAACGAACCAGAAGGAAGAGAAGACAACGAAAAGCAAGATGATTCTAAAGATGATGACAGTTCTCCAATCTTCTAGACTCGTTTATTTTCTTTTCTTTATTTCAATTTTTGATGATCTTCTAGACTCGTTTATTTTCTTTTCTTTATTTCAATTTTTGATGTATAGTTGTTGATCCCACAGTTAATAAATAAATAGAAGTGTTCGAATTTGCAATTCTTTGTTCCCTATGTTATGTGATTGATATTTGCTATATGTGATTACAATTTTTATGATTCTATGAGTTAATATTTGCTCCTTATGATCACTTTATCTCATTTTTATGCATTTTATTTGATCTTCTCCATTCACTCGCTTTTTGATCTTGCCAAAGGAGGAGAGAATTATATAGAGAAAATAGTTTGGGAGAGAAAAGCATAAGTTAAAGGGGAGCATACTTTTGAGTACTTAGAATTTCTTTGATTATTGACTAGAATTTCTTTAAGCATTCATTGATCATTTCATCATTAACCATCCCAACTTCACAGCTCATGCATTTGACTTTCAACAAGATCAATCTAAATTGTCAAAATAAAAAAGGAAGAGATTGATAGACTAGATTGGTTGAACCTAAGTCATGAACCTTTTTTGAACTTGACAATAGAGATTAATCAATTCTGATACTTTTATTAAGTGTTGTTTTGCAGATTCTAAGTTAGTTTTTTTTATTGAAAATTGGATGGAATTTAAAATCTCCAACCTTGAGAAGTTCATCCAAATTCACAGTGTGTTTATCCTAAATCGCAACCGCGAATCAGTCATAAGGATGGACGAAGTTAGACCAGAGGAATTCGCTGCGAATTCGCAACCGCGACGTAACCAAAGAAAGTGAGCTTGTCACAGAGAATTTGCGGTGTGTATAGCATCTGGTTCGCGACAGCGACTTTCATAGTGATAAATGAGGGAACCAAAATCACAACCATAGTACGCCAAGTGTCCAAGGTATCTGTTGAAGATCAAAAATCGCGAGGGTGAATTTATAGTCACGACCGCGTCTCAACAAGCTGAAATTTCATCTTCGAACAAAAGAATTCATGGTCTTAGTCGTGCCCAAGGCAACGACAATTCGCGACCGCAACTTTTAAGAAGCAGGTAGAACACAATGACTACATTTCTTGGACAACCAATGAGCAGTTGACACATGGACTAACTGTTAGATACAGGAGGGGGTTCTCTGCCGCAATTTACTACTCCTCAGGGCAACTTAGAAATTCGCGATTGCGAAATGGTAGTAGCGACTACGACTTCCGTCTGACAAACATTTAACGCAAAATCTACTTAGCACAACTTAAAGATTTGTTGATAGTTTTAGAGTAACGTCTCTTTAGTACTTATTTGTTATTAATTGTTAGGTGTGAGTAATAAACATCATTGCAAGAGGTTGAAAGTTAGCCTAAATTCAAAACTCTTGAATAAGGTTATTGTGTGAGCCTAAAAAACACAAGTTGTAAGGTTGTTGTGTGAGCCATAAACACAAGTTGTAGAAGTTTGGTGAGTTTGGAAACACCAGTTTAGTGAAGTGAAATACCCAATTGTGAAGAATTGATGAGTGGACGTAGGGTTTGTTAATACTCAAACCACTATAAACCTTTGTGTTATTTCTTCTCATCTTCTTCTTCACCTTCAAAACACTTGAAGTCACCTTTTTAATTTTACAAACAGCCACCAATTCAACCCCTTTCTTGGTGCACTAGGCCAACAAGTATTCATTAATTTGTAACCAAACTCTTGCGAATTTGCTACACATTGTTTCATTCTCATTTATGTGCTATTAATTGTTAAGTGTGAGCAATAAACACCATTATAGGAGGTTGAGAGTTAGCCTAGATTCAAAACTGTTATAAGAGGTTGAAGCGTGAGCCTATACAAAACACTTGAGAGAGGTTGTTGTGTGAGTCTAGAAAACACAAGTTGTAAGGTTGTTGTGTGAGCCATAAACACAAGTTGTAGAAGTTTGGTATGAGCTTGGAGACACCAATTTAGTCAAGTGAAATACCCAATTGTGAAAAATTGGGGATTGGACGTAGAGTTTGTTAATACCCAAACACTATATACCTTTGTGTTATTTCTTCTCATCTTCTTCTTCACCTTTAAAACACTTGAACTCACCTTCTTAATTTTAAAAAACAGCCACCAATTCAACCCCCCCTTCTTGGTGTATTAGGCCAACACAATGGTAGGTGAGTTTCAACAACTTGAGAATCAATGTCCACCAAGGATTCACTAATAATTTCAAACAAAGATGACATACCAACAGATCTATCCAGAAAGTTAAACATGTTAACAAAACTAAGACAAACTGTAACAATATGCAATACCGGAATAACTATCTTCATCAAAGTGGAGATCTGAATATTAAAATTAAAGATCCGATTTTGGGCATTTCTAGGGACTATTCAAGAAAGAAATAAGTGTTCTCATGACAAAAACTTCAGCACATAACAGTCAAAATGACACTAGAAATTCGATGCTATAACAAAACAGTACCTCATTCTCTGTTAATTTTATTTACAATTACATATTCTGCATCAACAACATGGACAAACTTAACATCATTGTAGCTTCCAAAGTCATTTGCAATATGAATAGAAAAGTTCCGGCAGTGACGTCAATGACTTGATTGATGCAGTTTATAACAGAAGAATGATAAGAGAGAGTTGCGGAACTGTCCCTTGTAGAAAAATAAAAGGTATTAGAAAACATTAGACTCATTTCAGATGCCATAGAATTCAAGTGCCTGCAACAACCACCAAGTAATTCCTAATGGAGAATTAAGAAATGTGTCGATCCAAATCTGTCACAAGGATTCAAACCACTGACCATGCCTAATTTGGACACGTGACCATGTTTCTGAGAAACCAAAAAAAAAAAAAAGGAATCTTAAGATACCTTCACTTGCACCTAAAAGTTGGTTAAGCGTACGTAGAGTGTCTATTGACTATGTCCAAAGGACATCTATGACATTCGTTTCCAAATAATCAACCTGAGGGAAAGGAAGAGTAGAAACAGATCGCGTATCCAGTAAGCGGATGCTTGTCAGAGGTGAATTAGCAATCTGAATCCCATCAGACATTTCCAAAGAAAAGGATAGATACCGCAAGCTCTCTTCTTTCTTTGCTATGCCCTCACTTTCTCCAACAAAAAACATAAAACATGCGTGTCAAATAGAACTCTCATCAAATCCATGTCTAATACCTCTCAACATGTATACCATGTAAAAGACAGAAACATTTTTTAATACAACTCTTTTTGGCTACCCCATGTCAGTATGACCCTTTCCTGAACTCATCTTTTCTCTCTCTACCATTTCCCAACATTGACCAAGCAACGCCAAATTAAACACCCTCAACTGTCTATAACCGACTCTCAGCCCTCTTTATAAAGAGTAAGATAACATCTTACCATACTAAGTAATCCAATCTAATAGCATCATCCCCTACTTACCATAGCAAATCGCTTTGTATTTTATACAGTCTCTTCAAAAAATGAAGCCAAAATAAGAAACCATAGCATGAAATAGACAAAACTAGATAGAATGCTCCTTATCAAAGTAACTTCCCACCCTCCACCAGATACTTCTTTTTTCGTGCTTCTAAATTTTTTTTTCCCCTTTTCACATCAAGGTAGCCTGAAAAAATACCTTTGGAATTTCATGAAAAACCAAACCTAGTACGCCAATACAGTCAGCATGTGGAGCACTTTGAACTTGCGTAGCCATTATGATGCAGACAAGAAACTCAAGAGACCCTAAGTTGCAAGCAGTCTAGATGTCAACAAGTTTGATAATGAGAAGCTTTGTTAGAAACTTGATTATGCCTTAGAATTAGTGTTCTTATGTTCGCTAAGCTGCAAACCTGCTGAATATTATTTTCTGAAATCAGGGGAAATTCCATAATTTCAATATATGCTGGAAAAACTTCCTAGATGTCTTTAGGAGTCCTAAGTTTATTTTTAAATTCTTAATTTAGATTCCTTGTTGGTTTAGGATAATATTACTAATTTAGATTCCGTTTATTTCATAGAAAATGACTTGTCTAAAGAAAATATTTTTTGAGGAAAATATTTTCTTGGCAACATATTTTTTGGTATTTAGAAGACACTACAAAAAATATTAATTTTCTTTTAACTTATAAGATTATAGCAAAATTTAGACTATAAATATTTTACATTTATACTATTTATTGTTTAATATAAGAAAAAAGTCAATTAAAAATGAAAATTTTTATGGGTCTCACCTATCTTTAGCGATCACCACAGGTTGACAATGATCGATAATGGGCGTAAGTGGTTAAGGATGATTAGTGATCATAAATACATGTGTTTATATAATTTATTTTTCATTTGATGACATTACCAAAATTTGGAAAATGACTTCCCCTTTTCAAATAGAAAGTCATTTTCCTAAAAAATGACTTAATTTTCCTTTTGACTAAAAAAATATTTTTCACTAACTAATTTTCCTGGATACACCAAACAAAGGAAAATATGGAAAATATTTTCCATGAAACAAATGAATCCTTAGTTATTCTTTCAAAGTCCAAGTTCTCATTCTTTGAAAAACCAAATGCTTAAGAGGGTTTAGGACTCATTTTGAAGTCCTTTGCCTTGGACTTTTGGGATAAGTTTTGAGTCCACAAATACCTAGTTTCATAATGCTTCATTCTGTTTTCGATCAATAGAATCTCCAAAAATTATGCTTCTTTTCTTTTTCTGAGTTGTGTGATGCGATCGAAAGGGAGTTTGACTACGAAGCCAAAACCTTTTATTTTATCATCCACCAACAACTATTCATCGACATTGTCCATGGGTTCTGTTCATCAACACTGTTCACACCTCAATGCCTTAACAGCACAGTAACCTCTCTTCTTGTTTGATTCTTTGCCTTTTTAACCTATTGCTTGCCCAAATATCTAACCATTCCTTCCAGCTTTCAAATAGCCCAAAATCCCACCTAAATATTCAGAGCCACAAGCTGTCCTACATCTCATCAGAACTCGGAAGGTAAGGAGCGTGAATAGAAAGGATAATGCCAAAACCATCATCATATTGCAAAACGACAATGGTACAAAACCAAGACAAGATAAATGATGGCCTAAATTTTCAAAACATAACCCTAATCCTAAATGTAGTTAATAGGTAAACTTGATTCTTTTATTATGACCTAAGCAGAAGAATTTTACCAAAAAAAAAAAAAAAAATCCCATGATCCTGTGAACACTTTAAAGGTCACTGACTTAACATCAGATTATTTAATACACATCAAGTGACTTTAGGAAAATTAAATCAATACCTTCAATATGATTACTATTCCTCAACATTTTCCAGTAAATCCAAATGCAGTGATCCTTCAATAAATATTTTACAAATTTGCAGACCATAAAAGTTGATATACAAGAGTAACAGAATGGACAAAGAAATTAAAGAGAGAGAGAATAGAAGATAAGATAAGCATAGCTAAGAATACCCCAGTGAGTAGCTGATGAGTATGGATCAACCATAAAACATTTTGCAAGTAGTGGATGTTATTCTAAAAGTGAAGAAAACAATGCCAAATGCATACAGTCATCCCAAATTGAACCCAATTGACCCAACCCATTGGCCACCTCTTTTGGAGAACCTTGCATTGTAATGTTAAGATACACAACAAAATGGCCCAGAGACAAATTTTTAATTTTGCTATCTATCAAGTATCAACTTCACCATCAAGGAGAAAATACAAAATTTATGCTGTACAAAGTAGTGATACAAAAATATAATTGAAGCTAAGGTGAACACCAACAAAAACAAAAGAGATTCCACTTACACGCATTCTGTTGGCCAACATCCTTCACAAAGGGATGGCAAAAGACGAACAAGTTCAGCAATCCTGAAGGGAAATTCACCCTCTAAATTACAAAGAAGACATCGAATAGGGCCATCAATGAAACTTTCCCTATCCCAAAACTGGTTACAAAGTGACTCCTGCAGAGTTCAAGGACAAGAGCATCTCCAATCAATAAGCCCTTTAGTGAAAGATATAATAATAGGGAAAAAAAAAAAAATTAACTGACCACCTGGATAAATGCAACAAATACAAACCTCTCCTCGATAGATTTTGCAAAGAATATCCAAAATGAAATTCAGGGTACGGTCTTCTAACTGCATCATGGAAAAAGCAACCAAAGTAATTTTTTTTTTAAAAAAAAAGGTAAAATGTAAAAGTAAATGCCTTACAAGCATTTTAAAAAATAAAACATGTTAGGTTACCTGAAGATTTATCTCATAAGATGCAATAAATGCAGAAACAGACATTCTCAAGACACTTTGATAACCAGTCACAGGCCCCTAGAGGTGAGGAAGTAGAATGTGTAACAGCCAAGCCAAACAAATACAAGTCAGCATCATTAATCTCAAGACTAACTAATCACGAAAAACACCAGCCCTGACACAAAAGGCAAACTACAAAAACACAAAATAATTGGCAACAATGCTCACTCACGATAACCTAGAAAAAGATTCTGAGCTGTGAATGCAAATTGAGCCTTCATTCACAGAGTAGTAAAGAGAAGCAATAAGCTTTCAAAACTGAAAGGAAGAAGTAGAGGATCACTTTGTATTTTTAGTATTAACCCCATGACCAAAGACTATTTTTCTTGAAAAACCAAAATCCAGAATAGACAACAGTAAGGGTGAGCAAAAGTTTCCAACCAAAATGAACTAAACCAAAAAAAAAAAAAAAGTTAAAAAGAAAACTAACCAAACCTAACCAAAATCAGCATAAGAACCAGACTAATTTCCATTGGTTCAGTTCAGATTTTACCAATTCTTTTGAAAAAAAAATTTTAGATTTTTATAAATATAAATCAATATTTTGTTAATTACTAATCTCAATGATATATCATATATTAATTATAAATGTGATATGGACTGTGTTTTAACTATATATAAGCATCAAGTTATATTTATATTATTTATGAATAAGTTCGATTTAATGATTTGACTTTAAAGAGTTCAGGTCAGTTTGGTATTTGTATCATCAAAACCAAACTAAACCCAAACAATCAATTTTTTAAAAAAAAATAGACCAACTCAAGCTCAACTCTCTAAAAAAATCAAATTATTTTCAGTTCGGTCAGTTTTTTCTGTTTAAACTGCTCACTTGTACACAACAACGCTCTTACTATCAAGTTTTAATGAAGGTTTTTTTTTTCTGTGTACTTACACCCTGGAGATGTTAAGAAATTTAAGCATTTCAGAATGAATCTAAAACAGAAAAGACAGATTTTAACATATAGGGTGAGAATACGGGCAGTAGCGGTAGCAGTAACAGGACAGTAAGAGATGAAGACAATGATCGTAAAACTACTTCAAATCCCTCAGCTCATCCATAGATACAAAGTAGCTTACTGATAATCTTTACATACAATCAAATAACTTACATCTGACTCCTTCAGCAAGCCACTATCAAGAATTTCAATAAAATAACTTAGTGAGGCATTGTGAGGCATTTTCAAATGCTTGACGAAGATAATTAACATGATCAATCTCCTGCCAGAAAGAACAAAAGAAAGTCATCATTGATAGCACTCTTACATCCCGGTATAAGGAAACTATTTGAAAGAATCACCCACCATAGCACAACATTTTCTTCCTTTTCAGGAAGTGATGAAATTAGACAGAGACACACTGCCCATGTAAGCATTAGTGGACCTGCTTCTTTTATTTCAAAACCACCACGTCCATGTGTTGAATATCAGTCAGGGAAAATATGGAAGCACCTGACCTCCTGAATCACCAAACAAGTTCTAGTGATCAGAACAAGCATGTAAAGACAAATGAAAAGAATGTATTTTGGAATGGACAAACTGATGTAAGGGTCATTATATCATAAGCATCACTATTAAATTATTTAAATCAGTTTCTGCAACTTTATCCAAAACCTAAGCTGCCATGTGCCAACCTACCCATCCAAGCAAACCCTCCCCCACTCCTTTCCTGGAAAAAATGGTTAAGAAAAATAACCATAAAGTCCCAAAGCAAATACACTGAAATATAAATGACAATTTCAAATTATTCAAGGCTATCTCATAGACAGCTCTAATGACTCCTTTCAGATCCATGGAGCCTGCTGAGTAACAAGGGAAGACTAAATTATTCAGATTTATGAGCACCACAATAATAATTACCTTGACTTGTACCCCAGACTACAGCTTACAATTACCCAACACAATTTGCAAAAGACATCACACCATTAAAGAGCCTGTTTATTTCGGCAATCGCACACAGGTGTTGGCAGTCAACAGCTAGTAGTCAATGGTTAGCTGTTTGCAGTTAATGATAGCCATTGATTTTTAAGTGTTTTATCATAAAAGGGTTGATGTTTTAAATGACATGTAGGGACATTCAACTTTTGTTTAATAAATTGTATTTTAATAAATTAATTTCTCTTTTACTACACACAAATATATGGGTCAAGATCAACTTATTCATGTATAAGTTACCTAGTTTTTTATATGGTCCATAACTTTTTAAGGGATGTACATTTTCACAAACCAAACATTGGATTTACTGCTCTTTTGATGTAGATCATACATGTTAAATTAAGACATAAGGTGATTAAAGGTTTGTCATCTCAATTGCTCTTTGAAACTGAAACATACATATCCACATTCAATTGATGGAAAGTTGGTAATATAACATACACGATAAGGACAGCAAATCTAATGGTTAGTTTATGAAAATTTGAACCAAAGAAAAATAAATATGAAAAAGAAAAAAACATAAAAATAACATAAGATTGAACCAAACAAAAAAGTAACAAAACTCATCAAGCACTTTTAGTTGAGTCCACACCATAGAATGGAAAGCGTCTAGCAGAAATGAAACCAACCATTTTTAAGTAGTCTGCAATACAGACAAAATTTTTCCCTATGAATGGCATCAGTAAATGGCTTTTTTCTTCTTTCTGCTTACAAAAGTAAGTAGCAGACAATTTCTTCTTAAAGGCTGGCAGTTGTCTGCATAAGTGTGAAATTCAGACTCCTGTTACATTCTTCAATTTTGCAAGCAGATTTTGTAACCAAGTAATGCAGGAATTTAACCTAATCTCATGTGCTCTAATATTGGTCAATGTTTATCCAACACAAGGAAGCCTTGAGAATGGGGCATGACTCTTAAGTCCTTTCTACGTTAAGACATGTCAACAGCTGACAGTAACAAGTGCTTTTACTATGTCTAGACAGATAAACACTGCATTAGATAATGGACAGCAAATAGTAAAGGACAGGAAAACTCAAATGTTGCAATATCATTGGGTATTTAATGGGCACAATAGACAACCTATGTAAGTAAATGTCTCAAACATAAAATGATTGTTCTCCTGTGGCTCCCAAAACATCCTCCTACAGCCAAAAGAACTCATAAATTTACTATATTACAGCCAAATGTTTAAGAAACAGAGCTGAAAACAAAGTAGAGACCTGAAAGGGATTTCATCATGGACTAACTGAAGGAGGTTTTCCAAGTCTAAAGTTTCCATAAGGATGAGAAGCAACTGAACTTTGGCATGATAGCAAGACTTTAGTGCTTCAGTTGATACTGCCAACTTTCCAAAATTATAAGACCCAGACAAGATCCCCTGTAGCATAATGTTAAGTGTTAATAAACCAAATCAGGAAAGATTAGAATCAAGAATCAGTTACCTCAAATGCGAAGCAATATACCTTGTAAATTGAACATAGATTTTTCCATGTTTTACCATTACAAGTACAAAGTGACTCACGATAAATAAGGAAGAGAATGTCTAAAACCAAATTGTCTTCTATCAGTGTCTCCTCAGCCCACAAAGTGAAAAGATCTACATCCTATCAAGCATTTGCATAACACGCATCTAATGTTAGGAACCATAAAAATTGATTCAAATAAGAGAAGCAAATATCCATTTTCTCATTCATAATGGACTTACATTGCAGAGAACAAAATCTCAACATAGAAAAAGAATCAGAGTTTTAAGAAAAATGGGAAAAAACAAAGAAATACTACCCTAGTGTTTAAATTAACATAGCAAGAAACTCTTCCGAAACTAGGCATGACCAGTAATAATCTAAGCTATAACAAAATTTGATCCTAGCCTCTATTTTGACATGCACATTAATCTTTGTTTTACACATTTTCTAGTTCAGTGCATTGGAAGTTGGTGAATAAACAGTGATGCCTAGCCCAGGAAAACTAGTTTATTTACAAGGAAAATGACTTGCCATTTTTAGAAAAAGTAATTTCTCAGACTTGTTACTGACTCAAAAACAGGAAGAGTCCTCCAACTGAGCCACTTAGCCATTAGTTCACTGACCACATATCACCAGTTGCCTTCAGCCACCAAGCCCATTACTAGTCATTGGCATGTCCTTCTTTTGAGTCTTATTAGCCTCCATTTATTCCATATACAATATTTTTGACATTTTAGTATTTTGTGCACAAAGGAAATTGGTCAACAAAAAGTGTTAGGGAACCTGATATACTTTAAAGGGAAATGACTTCCAGTTCTCCAAACTGAATAATTTCAAGACTTGTACAAACACAGAAAATGGAAGAAACCTGTAAATGAACCACATAGCCAGAAACCTTAGTTCACAGACCACTACTACCTATCACCAATCATCATCAAGCCATCACAGTTCACCATAATTTCCAATTTTCCATGTAACTTTCTTTTCTATCTAACTCTCAGTGGGAAAAATGTGGAGTCTTCATGAGTCTAATATTTCCAATGTCCTTTTTGTTGAAAGAAAACTAATGCTTCCAATGACTTAAAAAGCTAGGAAATCATTTCCAATTTATTTTCACATTAACAACCAAACAATGAAAATTTGAAAAACTTTTACCAAAACTCCAACTGTTAAATCCCTTTTCTCCCAATTCACACCTCAGAAAACCCCATTCTCATACAAAGAGAGGTGTTTTCACATCTTCTTAACCCAAAATGGCTGGGGAGAGGAAAGGCTCCTTGGTATTCCAACGAACAAATCAAGTGGAAACAGGGTGGGGTCACCTGGAAGTAGTAGTATAATGATAATTTAATTCTTCATCACCATGGCAAATAAGAGAAATAGAATTTGTTTCTTCGGACTTTCCTTAAAAACCAAGAAATTTAATATGATACATTCACTAGAAAAAATTCCTTTGTAGAGCTCAATGCAAAAGCAGAAAAAGAAATAATAGTAACATGGTCATGACATCTACCATTATACCCATAATTAAAAGGTCATATTATTTTTGTTCATAATAGAAAAGAGCATTTATATAGTTATGTAATAGATTGCACATAAGGACATAAATTGGGAGAACTGCACCACTCTAAATTTCTAGGGACAGGAAAAAAAGGATAACAAATCTCATCATTAATTCATATTAATTCCCAATTAATAATTAAATAAAAATAAAGTAAATAATTAATTAATATATATATATATATATATAAAAGAAAATTAATTTTCTTAGCAAAATGTTTGTCACAAAAAAATTCTCCAGGAAACAATGATGCCTTGATAAAAGAAGGAAATTTACTAATGAATGGAATATGTATAAAGCAAAGGATAACAATTCTCCTAGAAGTGATATAAATTTGAAAATTCAAAATTGATGAAAATAAAAGGCTTGATTACATTAAAAAAAAAAAACCCAAATTTCAGCACATTTTTCAAATCTATCATATACTTCACTTTCAAACAAAAAATGTTTAAACATCAATTTTACTTGCAAATCTATCCTACAACCAGATTCCAACCAAAATTCAGATTTTGTTGAGATGAAATAATTTCATTATTACAATTTTATTGGAAAAATGTGCTAAAGTTTAAAACTTTTTAAGTAACTAAGCCAAAATAAGACACCTAAATCACATTATCGGGACCTTTTTATTAGAAAATGTTTGTCGCAAAAAATATTAACAATGATATCTTACTAAAAGAAGGAAATTTTATCAACAAAAGGAATATGTGTATATCAAAAGATAATAATCCTCCAAGAAGTGATACAAGTCTGAAGATTCAAAATTGAAGAAAATAAAACTAGTACAGAAGTAATTCTCTTAAATCACATTGAGCATCACCTATAGATGCCTTTTACTAAGCCCCTGATGCAAGAGTTCAATGTCAAGCAAATTATTTTGTCCCACAACAAATGAAAAGACAGTACTCTTAATTGCCAAATACCACATTTTATCAGAATCTCTTTTCCTTCTTACCAAAGCCTCCAAATTTGAGTTGCAAAAATCCCTCCAATTTCACCACACATACCCAATTCTATTCAAAAACACCAAAACAGTATACCATGAAACCATAATATGAAGAAAAAAGATGGGAATGCATCTAACCAACCTCACAACATGAAATATACCAAGAATAAACCATCATTCACTCTTATTTCCAAACAACCATTGGCATTGATTGTATGCAAAACTGTAGTTTAAACAAAAAATTTGGCACAGAACTTCAGTTTTCATAATTTGATTATCCAAAGAAAGAGATAATGTTCTGAAGACTACTGAAATGACTATCAAAACAGGTGTATATGAAATAATAGAAAAATAGATAGTGGGTATCTTGTACAGAAGAAAGTTAAAAAGATATGAATTGATAACAAGGCAAGGTCCCTCCTTATCATGGAGGTTGGCGGAAAAAATTAAGTTCTAAAAATAGAGTGTCTTTAAAAAGTAAGGACCTTTGAAATTGGTACAACATAAAAAACAGAATATACCATATGGATAAAAAATAGGGGGGAAAATGATCTCCATCCTAAACATCCTTCTAGATGTCATTCAATATCAAACTCCTGACCTTATAGTCCAAAAGGATCCAAGAATAGCCCAATATAGCCAAAAGAAGAACATATGATAGTTTCACCATATTCAATGGCATACTATGCTATAAAACATGTTCATTTGTTTTATAACTCATGATTTGGACGCATTCATTGCACATCAACCCCTTTATTACTCCCTTCGGACAATGACCATCATTTACCTCTATGAATGGCTACATAATGAATCTATAAACATTTTGACAGCTGTTGTATGAAGAATCAGCAAAAGATTATTGACAAAAGAAAGAGAGAGACAATTGATGTGTATGGCCTAGACACAATTGCCAAGCTATTCTGTAAGTATACATGCACATCAAAAGAGACAATACAAAACCATAGCCAGTTCATTAGTCCCATGGAACCAAATAGATTAAAAAAAATGCAACTCAATAAAATATGAACACTAAGCAATATGCATTAAATCAAAAGCTGATCAACTATCAGGCACTAAAAAGAGTAAAGATTGTAAACAAGAGAATATTATTCAGATTGTAAACAAGAGAATATTATTCAGTACCTTGTATTCACTCTATAGTTCCCTATATTAGACAATTATAAAAGGCACAAGTAGAAGGCATGAAAGTCACTTTAAAGATACCATCTTCTCAGGATGACTGGAGGATAAAAGCTCCCGAGGGACAGAGATTAATTTGCATTCCAGTCCATCAGATATCAGCTTTAATGCCTCATCCCTAACAACATTTTTTGCTTTTGTGCTAATTCCAACATATACTGCACAAAGATTTTAATAAGATTCACGAATCAACTTATCAACTAAATGCAATGTTGCTAAACGTGGGAGATCCCAGTTATCATTCAAAATTACATGGCACAAAGAAATTGAGAATGAGAAAAAAAAAAATGAGGATTAAGAGAATCAAGATGAACTTACAAGCATGCATGAGAATCTGATAGGTACACTTCAGCAAGCATTGTTGCTCAATGTAGTACTGAAGCAATATCTTCACAACAACAGTAACCATGAGAAATATCAAAAACATTTTTACGAATAGATAAATACTTGTAAAAAAGAGAATATCAATGTTAACAACCAAAAAATTGACCATCTCCAAGAAAATTGATCACAGGAAGAAATTAATGAGAAAAGATAAATTCCAGCATATTGCAGCAATAAGAAAATAGAACATAAGACCAACTTCCTAAACATAGAATTATTAGAGTTTAAATTCACTATGCCTTAAAAAATTTAGTCCACTACATAGAGAATAGAAGCATTCACTGTCAAGCAAACACAGCTATTTGCTATCCTTGAACTCTCTGTTTTTTTTTTTTTCCTTTCTCCCTGAAAGAATATAGTGATCAGGTTTTGAGCCGACCCCAACTATATAATCCTTGAATATTCTAACAATGACACC
Source organism: Omphalea diandra (assembly GCA_949677035.1). Classification (NCBI taxonomy): domain Eukaryota; kingdom Viridiplantae; phylum Streptophyta; class Magnoliopsida; order Malpighiales; family Euphorbiaceae; genus Omphalea; species Omphalea diandra. The sequence continues at coordinate 15,398 of CATIWR010224800.1, read as the reverse complement.
AGATAAAGAAATGTCATTGAAGCACCAGAAATGCTTCAACATCAACCTGAATTCCAAAGTCAAACTACTAAAAAAGCAGTTAAACATAAGATACAATCAACTTCCAAGATTTTATAGAAACCACGTGCAATTGCAAAGCAAGAAATCCACTAACCACATGAAGATATTCTTCAACTATGGAATCAACAGCCAAACCATTGCTCTCCAGAGACCTTTCCACAAGAATATATGACTGCACCACATCTAAAGACTGAAAAGAACAAGAAATTAACCTAATAACAGAAAGAAAAAAAAAATATAGTTATTTCGCATAATCAATAACACATTTCCACTTGAGAAAAAACAAAAGCTAATTGAGAAACTAACCAAATAAGAACTAATTTGCAAAGCCTTATCTTTCAATTCAGGCTTTATAGTTAATTCATGCAAGCCGATTTTTCACTTGCTGTGAATTCAAAACCTCTCTGGATTGCACATTTGGGGGCTTGAAACAACACACTGTTTCCACAAACCAAGAATGATTCTCTTTCAACTTCTTCGCCTACAAAACCAAACACAAAATTCACATTTTAACAAACATAAAGTATCAAGAGTGTGTTTATATACACACACACGGAGACAGAGAAACTGAAGCGTTTTCGAGGTCCGTGAGAAGGGAAGTAAAAGAGTCCCACCACAAGGACGGATCGGCAGTAGACATTGGAGTGAAAAGAAGGTATTAAGAGCTCGAGATTGATGGAAATGAAATTCGAAAACCTAGACGACGAAATTGAAGTAGAAGCTGTACAAGTAGCAGAAACGAGAAGGATTTGGGTATCCATGTAATTTGATTTGATTTTTCGCGCTTTTTAAGATGTTTTCGAGTCCCGGCATTTGCGAGGGTAAGCTGTGCATGACCCGAACGGTGTTCCACATTAGGACAAGTCGTCTCTATTTTTAATTGATGTCTTTTTTTTTTTTTTTTTTAAGTACTGGGAATAGAGATGTAAATGAATCGGCACAGTTCGCAAACTGTTAGAAATCGACTCAAGAAATACTTGAGATTAATCAAGTCAAGCACGAGTTCAAGCTACCTAGTAATCAAGCGAGTTAAATTCGAGTTTAGATATATTTACAATATCATTCATCGAAATTAATCGATTAATGTCTAATCAAACTTATTTGGGTTTAATCGAACTTATTTGAATCAAAATTTTAATTTATAAAATTCACAAAAAAAATATATAAATAATTGAGACCAATCAAGTCGAGGTCTAGTATTTGAGTATTTGATTAAGCTCAAACTTCAAGTTTTTAAGTCGAGCTTGAGTCTGATAGGTTTCGATTCAACTTAGCTCGATTACACCTTTAATTGGGAGGGTGAATTATATTGGTAAGATAGATGCTAGTTTCTAATAGACGTCTTATAATCTACATATTTAGTTAATAAAGGAAAAATCTATCCTAATCCCTAAAATTTTCATATTTTGAGATATAACTTTTAAATCTTTTTACTAATTATATTTTTTACATGAACTCTTTTTTTGAACAAACCCATTAAAAGTGAAATAAATGCACGATAACTACTTATACGAGCTATTGAGGATTTTTAAGAGTAAAATACTATAAATTCTTAAATTCTTATTATAATATACTACTTCATTCATGATATATCTTTTTTTTTTTTTCTCTTTTTGTCTCTCTTTCTATTCCTTTGCCTTTTATGTCTATTAACATATCAATAAAGAAAAAAAATCAATTGAATGAAAATCAACAATTTTTCATGATATTTGATAGTAGAAGAATAATTAAAAAGGAAAAAGAAACAAACATGACCAAAAAAATATCTTTTACATATGTAGCTTTAACAAAGGAGCATAGCAATGGTCGAATTTGTTGTGACTCGAACAATTAGCAAGCTGCAAATTTTGTTTATTAAAAAAGTGAAGTTGTTGAAGGGTGTACATAAGAAAATTACACACTCAAATATGAATTGAAAAGCATGAAATTATTCTTAAGATATACAAATGCTATAGTCACTTAAGGAGTCAAGGCTTCAAAACTTAGGCAAAACAAACACTAGAAGTTGCTACCTCGAGGATGTCATCAATGGGTACATGATGCATTTGGCTTGAAAACACTGACCATCATGATTTCTTGCATAGCCACAAAAGGATTAGGAGGATGGAAAATGGGTGGGCATGAAAGGATTGAGTAGATTTAATATATGTGACCTACTTCAAAGCAATTTATATGAGGGAAGAGAACAAGCCTTTTTTGTGGCTAATCTGAGAGGGATTAAAGAAATACAAGGATTAATCTACAATGCCTCTTAAAGAATTCTCCTTAAAGTTTCATTTTTAAGATTATTATTTTTCAATAAAAGTTTTATTATTGAAATTGAAATTAGAAAAAGCAAAACAAAAACTAATTTATCCAATTTTGAGTTGTTATCGGCCTATAAAAATATAAATATATTATTTCCATTGCTTTTTTTCCTCAGTGATAGTGTTGATATTTATCATATCTTATATTTAAGTATAGTTATCTCTTGCATTATCCAGATGAAATTAATAATTGAGTAAATTGAAAAAGAAAAAGTTACTTTGCAAGAGGGTCTTTACTTTAGGAATAGCAATAGGTAAAAGTATGATAGGCAAGGGGGCAATTTCCTATCCCCACCCTACTTTTTTAATGGAAAAATGATTTTTTCGTCTATGCCATTATAAGGTAATTTTTTATTTTTGTCTATTTTAAATCATTTTTTTTTACACTATAAAACTAATATATATATACAAAAGAATATATAATTATAGATATAAAATATATTTGCATGTATTTAATAAATTAAAAAACTATACATCTAACAAATATAAAACATAAAAAATATACATGTATTTTTTTCGAGTTTCCACAAAGATCTAATTTGAGGAACCCCATAGGAACCCATAAGAGGAGAGTGTTATTCCCACTCTCACTCCATGGAGACTAAAGGGCAGGAGCCCCATCAAAATGAATCCTCGCATGAAGTGGAGAATCTCTCGCTATTTTGTCATTTCTACTTTGCTCTATTAATAGAAAGTTGGCAAAATACTATAATATATGAATAAAAACCTAATAGATTTGTTTGTATGATTGTCATTTCTACTTTACTCTATTAATAGAAAGTTTGCAAAATACTATAATATATGAATAAAGACCTAATAGTTTTGTTTGTATAATTTTTTTATTTGAATTTGCTAACAAAGTAATTTGGATTTATTTGAATTTTAAGTGCAATTTTGATGGCTCAATTAATTATTTTTATATTATTTTAATGCTTATATAAATTTTCATTAATATTTTTAACAGGCCTGTCAAAAAATGAGTTCATGTAATAGACATAAATAGTTAAGAGGTTTAAAAGTTATATTTTAAAATTAAAGAGTTAGATGTCAATAACATGAAAAGTTCAGAAAGCTCAAAATGAGTATTTTCCTTATTTAAATCAATATGAAAAATCCTTATAAAAAACATCAACATGCATGTGAAGGATGAAGTTGTTTGACATTACTTATATTGAGTTGTTGGCGAGGTTAAAAAAAATTATTTTCAAATTAAATTTCACATAATCTAGTCAATAAACTTTGAACCAACTATCTATTATTCTTATAAACATTTTTATATTAGCATTGAAGTGATTTCCATTTAAGCAACTATCATCATTATATATTTTACTATAAAAGTAATATCTTGTTAATCATCAAATCTCATGTAAAATTTTTTAATAATTTTTTCCATCAAACCTCAAACATTATTTTAATATTTAATTGTAAATATTAGAAGAAAGAAAACGAAGTGATACCACTTAATTATCAAATATCGAACAAACTAACTAAATAGAATTTAAGCGACCCATTTAAGCACAATAATCAATTAATAACCATAAAACTTTAATTAGATTAGAGGTTAATTAACACTCGCTAGTTGCTCTATTTTCCATTAAAAATGTCATTACTTATGAATCAAAAAGCAATTCCTACATCCATATCAACTATATGGAGTCATAAAGAGCTAAAATATGACTGTCTTCTTTTTTCTTACTCATTCTCATTACTTTCTTTATTCTCTCCATTTACTAATTTAAAAATATGAGTATGCACATCAGAAAAACTTCAAACGCTTATATTTGACTCTATTTGTAATCTATAGATATTCCAATTACCTTAAAAAGTACCTCACTAATTAGTATGTTAAGCATGGATGAACTTTATCTTTCTAGCAAATTTCTTTCAATAAGATTTCTTAATCAAATTCTTTGGCTTTTCTATATGGATCTAAATTTTTGGAATAGGATTCTCTAGCCAAAATCAAATATTATCATCACTATCTGTGATAATTCAAAAGATTTGTGAATAGGAGAATGTATTCATAATATATGTACACATGTATAAATAAATATAAGATGTATTTATATATCTAGACAAAAACACACTAGATTGTTTATAATATTATTTAAAAAATTATAATTATTCTCAATGTGTTTTCATATATATATATATATATATATATATATATATATATATATATATATATATATATTCATGTTTCACACTATTGAATATGTTTTCATCTATATACATGTTAAACAATTATTCAACCATTCATCACTTATATAATTATGTAGTCAAATTTTTACAGTGTTCATAATATAAGAACTTTTTTATACAATTATATAGTTGCAACTGATAATACCAAATATAACTTTAGAAATAGACATATTAATGGATACATAATATATTTATTTATCTAACTAAATTTTCAAAGAGATCAGTAATTCAATTTAATTATATCAACTATATGATTTCCAAATCTAGAATCAAGCATCATCAACTATGTTGAATCTTTGAGGTTTTGATTCTTATTTTTGTCCAAGTAGTTTAAGTTTTTTTTATAGATCCCTCAAGTCATAGTTCATAAAGCCCATTTGAAGAAAGCTTAAAAGAAGCTGTTATCATTTTAAGAAAGCTTAATTTTTTACAACAAAATATTCATCAAGCATGATTAAAAGAAAAGCCAAAACAAATTAAAAATGCCAAGGAACTTAAGAAAAATGCATCAAGATCTATTAACAATTGTGGATTACCATATAATGATCGTTGAAGTACATAATACCTATTGAAGAAGCAAAAAAGCCTTATAGAATTGGTTGTCTAGCCTATGTAAAATGAAATACACTATAATTATTGATAATGTTCAATGATTATGGTTGAGATTCAATAACAGTAAAAAATGGTAAACAACTATTGGTGTAACTGAGTGTATGAAGTAATATGAGTGTTGAAGGCATCCAATGGTTGTTGATAGAACAACTAACATTGTACATTCAAAAATGATTGTTAAAAAATTATTTTCAAAAAGAGTTGTCGAGTCTATATAAAATGGTAAGTGAGTTATAGGTCTCAACGAGCATAAAAGAAGTAATTAACAATAGTTAACAGTACAATAAGCGTAGGACTCCAAACAACAATGGTTAAAAAAGTCTTCTAGATAAGGCTATAAAGTCTAGATAAATTTGAAAAGTGCATAATGACTATTAAAAACTCATAACAACCCTTCAAAAAAGTATCAATGATTGTGGGCTTGTCTCAATGATCGTTATTAAGAAAAGAAAAATAGAAACCAATAATCATTAGATTCAGCTATGAAGCCTTTTAACCATTCTACAGTTGTGGCAACATTTATAACAATTGTTAACAAGGTAATAGTTGTTATTTTGAAAGTTTTGACAGGTTTGAATTATGTGAATACTGGCTAATTTTTCTTTAACAGTTATTTATATAGACCTTAAGCATACTTAAAACTAATTTTTGAGAAAATTTATTATTGAGAAATACTGAGAACAAATGTTACAATTAAGATCATCTTATACATTGATTTGAACCTTTAATGAGTTATCTTACAAAGGAAAGAAGAGGAAGCTTCTTAAAACTACTTTAATAAGTTAAACTCAAAGCTTAACTCAAGCTCGAAAACTCAATTATGTTGTAATCCTTTTTGTAAAAGAAAAAGCTTGAATTTTTTAGAATGATCATTCTTTAAATAATATTTAAATTTCTTATAAGATGATCATTGCTTGAATTTCGTTTCTATGCTATTGTGAAAGGCTTTAGATATCACATCTAAATCGATATTAGGTAGGTTTTAATAGTGCATGTAAACTATCTAGTGTAGGTTTGGTAGTACTTCATAAATTTACTATTTTAAAGACTTGAGTGGTGTCTAGCAACTTCACTCTTGTAAAATGTTGGATTAGCATTTACTAAGCTATTTGTTAGTGAAATTCTCTAATGGCTTACTAGAGGAGATGATGTACGTTTGGAGTTAAATCTTTACAAATTTTTTTATTATGTAATCATCTTCCTTTAAACTTTAAAGTTTTAATTATTTTTCATCATCTTATTCACCTTTCTATAGAGTACAATGGGACAACAAACTGCACTAAAGAAAATTCACATGAGTAAACCTAAGCAAGTTAAACCAATTTTTGGTTATTAAAATAGATAAAAAAAAAAGTCATAGAGGCTTAAGCATTTAATATAAAAGGAGTAACTGTGAGCGTCGAAAGGATTTTGGGGTTGCATTCGAATGAGTGAAATCTTGTCAGTGACTCCATCCTTTTATTGACCAATAAAGGGGTCAAGAGGATAAGGTTTTTACATGGTAAGAACCCTAAAAAGTGGCATGCGATTGGATCAACAGGGATCCTTTAGGCCTCATAAGAGTTTGAAGCCCTTTTTATCCAGATGACAATCAATGGAGGACCAAGGTGGGACAACACATTGGTATTATCCATAAAAGATGTAGAGTCACCACTTAACTTTGGTCAGGACAAGAATCAGGGTAAGGCAAAATCAGAATCCAACTAAGTCATTTAAAAGACCCAATTCATCTTCACTTTATCAAAGATTGTTGTTCAAAAATTGGGTACAACTTGGGGAAGAGGTCAGACACCCCTAAATTGCCCAAATATTAGAATCCAATCTTCAACCATCTTTGGTTCACTTTTTCCATTTTAATCTAGTTATTAATCAATTTAGTTAACACCTCTAAGCATGTAACTAACACCATCCAAGATAATAATGTTAAATCAAGTCGATTAATCAAAAAGGGATAGGGATCATGCATCATGGCAAAGGGTGTGTCATGCATATCATCATCCATCACCATGCATAATCATCACAAGGGGATAAGGTTCATATAACATGTTAGAGAGTACATGTATATCTTAATACTTGATTAGGCTAACAACGGTTATCATTAAGACCATCTCAAATGGTCAATCTCAAATAAGCACCAACACCCAAGAAAATCCATAAGTTAGTAATTAATCATGAAAACAAATGTAAAAAACTAATAACAAACAAACAAGGTTCATGTTAGTACCTTACCATATCTCCAAGTTAAGTTACCTAAGCATTTTTCTAAGTCCATAACTATAAACATCCCAACATCTCACGAAACATACAATGACATCAAATCAACAAAAAAGTAAAGTATGTGAGTTAGGAATGTGTAAATTTTAAGAATGTGGAAAATGAGAAATATGACATGTAATGATATCTTGGATGATGTTTATGGCCTAAGGCAAAATCATCACAAAAGGGATCCTTGGGTTGATGAACCGTCTCCTTAGTTGTTCTTAAGGAGCTTGGCATTCATAAGTATCACTAACTACCAAGAAGGTTAGGATACTAATCAACAAGGAGTAAATCATAAGGCCAAAATTCTGACTTGGTATGGTATTTAAAGATGTGAGCAAATACTAATGACCATATCATGGCTTTCAGGGTCCTAAGAGTGGTAAGTTCCTAACTTGATCATGGCTAAGATGAAGTCAAAATAAAAACTTAAGTGTTCAAGGATGTATAAAATAAGCCAATATAAAGTCTTGAAACATATAAAATAACAAAAAGAAACTCTAAACTTAGACATTGTTTCATTGTTTAAATGAATGAAGATTCTTTGTGATGAAAACCTCTCCTAATTCTATCAATGGAACTCCCAAGAATCATATAATAGTTTAAAAATAAAGGAATCCAAAGGAGAAGAAAGTGAAAATTTTAATGTCTCATTAGTCAAAAAGGGGTTATAAATAACAACTTGTGGTTTACACAACCTTTAAGGTTGGCCCTACAAGATACACAAAGTCTGTATAGCCTTCAAAGATTGGGATTTTGAGAAAGAAATAAGATAAATAGGGGAAAAAAAAGAAAAGGGATGAGGTTCCTTTGGATTTTTTTATTGTTCCTCTGTAATTAGAGGCTCACAAGTTTGATTTAATCATCTAAGAATGCCATGGAATACTTAGGAATGTTAGTTAATGGACCTTATTCTACCTTAGGATTAAGTATTGATGAGTTAGGGTTTCAGTTTTTTGGTCTAAGGGATATTTGTAGAGAATTTTTAGCAAGGTTTCCCTAGAGTTATCCAATCCTCTCCTTCCTCTTCAAATGGTCTAGGATTTATAAAGGAGGAAAAGTGCACTGGACCCTGAAATGGTTTTGATAGCATGGTGTTTGCATATAATCATAGAGAATACCATGAAAGTTCTGAAATTAGAGTTTCTTAATTCTGTACAGCTAAGAAGTTGGTTGTACAACCTTAGGATTTAAGGGGATATGATTCCATAATCTTCCAAGGTTAGAATTTACGGTATGGTTCTACAACTAAGTGTAGGGTTGTACAACCATGCTTAGTAGGTTGTATAACCCACTAAACTTGGGTTGGCAGCCTTGGCCTTCTAGCTTCTGCGGGCTTGGGCTTGGTTTTGAGGCTTGTTCTAAGGTTTTCTAAGGTTCTATTCTTGTTCCATTTGCAAATTCCTCTTGCATTATGGGGAATAATTCTAATGATTTTCATCGTCAAACTTGCATCCTAGAGCCCATAATCTAGTGCTCACAATAACTTGATATTTTATTATAGTGAATTAATAATTAAACTCTTGAAGTTGTCTAGCAATTACTTCATAAAAGGTATTGTAGAAATAAAATTTGCTCATTTTTTTATTTGGATTGCCCCTAAGGAACCAATATATCATTCATATACGAAATAATAATTTTGTGCTTATCACATAATGAGGAAACTTCTTAAATTGCTTAAAGTCATTATTTGGAGATTCTAACTAATAACATTACATTTATAATATACTTATATTTTCTTTGTAATGTATGAAAGAATTCATTAATAATTTTTTATATATTTTTTATTAAGTTAAATATAAAATCAAAATAATGGACTAAATTTAATATTGTACATGCTTCAGGCATTTGCTTTAAGATTTCCTATATAATTTTAATTACATCAATTATATAAGAAACATAACCACTTGTCATAACTCAAACATTGACCCATAACTAAAAATAACTTAATTCGTATAAGTCTAAACAAAAAAAAATATAAGTTTCAAATAATATTGTGATGACGAATTCATCACCCACATTTCATATGTCGTCACTTATTACAATCACAATATAAACACATCTCATAATCACATATAATCCAAAGGCATATATAACCCATATCATCAATTTATCTGCATCCCTTTGATATCAAAAAAATAAAAATAAAATCACTCACACAAAAAAAAAGAGAAAATAGATAATAATTAAATACAAAAGGATACCATTTATTTAAATGTGCCAAAATGAGATACGTGAGAGAATGTAAGAGAAATATATTTGAAAATACCTAAATACCTTATACAAACAAAAGTTTTTCAAATGAAAATCTATATAAAAAAAAAAAAAAAAAGAAAGAGATGAAATATCCAATATCAACCATCCTCAATCAAAGCCTCTCATGGAGTTTTTGTTTTCAAGTATTTAATCATTTTATTTTCCTCTTTATTTTTTAATGCTTGAAGCTTTATATGAGAATGGAGAGGAGAAGTTGTGATACACAAATGTATTTTGATGAAATCCTATCCCTTCGGAGTCTATCAAATCTCCCTTAAATACTATGTCACAAATGTTTCAGGCCTTCTATGAAAAGCATGCTTCAAGTTTTCTATTCTTTTATTTGATTTTTTATCCTTTTATTTGATCCATAAGAGAGTTATAATTGGTAAAGAATTTGAGCCAATGGGTATTAGAAATTATCGAGTTTAGTTTTTGTTAGAAAAATTCTAGAGTTTAATTAATGAATAACAGTGCAGAAAAATATGTAAATTTAAAAATTCTTAATTTCCAATTATAAATCTCTTTAATACGTAATATGATTTGAAACCTAAAATAAGTATTTAGAAAGATTACCTTCACTTTTGAGGAACAATTTCAAAACTTTAATTTCTAGATGGATTATTGCAAACTACAACTATCCAATTATTTGGTTTCTAAAGGTGATCCATACGAAAACTAATGAAATAATTCTTTCATTAATTTTTACTTGACACTCTATTAAACAAGATATAGAGGAAAGAGAAAGTAAGCCAACAAAGAAATGCTACTTCTCATGGTTCAACAACAACTTAGCTAGTCCTTTAAGCTTTCTTGTATAGGAAAAAAGCCTCTTTTACTAAATTAGGGCTAGGGGCGTTCTTAAACTGAATTAAAATCTAACTCCTCAACCATTAAGTACTTATAATTACGTCCTTAAAATTAATAAATATTATTTGATTGTCATATTGTTGGTTAGCCAGATATTCTTAAATACAAAGACATAATTCTTGGATCACATACTAAAAAGGTAATATCAGCTCTTTTATGAATATTCTTGCAGCTTTGATAGTGGTTGCTCTTTAGATTGTGAGTTATTTAATGCCTTTTTCTTTCTTTTCAGAAATGAATGGATACTTACTTATTTCAACGTTTTATAATCTAATAAAAAATAAAAATCATTGAATTATTTAAAATAATAATCAAACCATATTAGCATACTAAATCAAATCATTGCAGTCAAACTTATGAATATAAAGTATAAAATTATATTTTTTATTTTAAAAAACACTTCTTAGGCCCTGTCAAAGAACGTGCAGCTTGTGCAATAGAGTGTGCTGCAACGTACGCAGATCGACGAGCCAACTTCAACTGCACTTGCCTAAAGTGCTTTACCAAATGTTTACAATTGTCAATAATAAGGGGAAAATAAGAGATGTTCGTTGAGTCACGAAGCTCCTGTATAACCTGCAACATATCCATTTCGAAAACAAAGGAGTTCACTTGTCGTTCTGCCAACTTAGATCCTCACGCACGCTAATTGCCTCAGCTTCTCTTGGCGAAAAATACCCATGCATTGATTGAGCTCGAGCCATAACCAATTGCCCAGTATGATCCCTCACAACACAACCCATCCTAATTCTACCCAGGTCCTTGAAGATGGTAGCATCGACGTTTACCTTAAACCATTCTTTAGGCTTTATCCAAATAACAACATAATTAGTGTTGACACATTTCGAGCCAGTTTAAGCATATAGCCATTGGTTTAGTAAATAGCCAGCAAAATTCAAAATATGCATGACATAATTGGAATTTGAAATTCCACACCCAGTTATTCTTATTGTTCCAAATACCCTGGCAAAGCATACAAAACATGACACAATCCTCAACCAAATTCCTCTTAAAGAAACAATACATCTAATCATAAGCATTCTGCATGCCAAGAGAGGTGATTTGCAGTCTAGATAACACCCAACAGTCGTGCCAAAAAGCAGTTGCATAAAATGTGAAAGATCGACTCATTGTCAGTCTTACAAACCAGACATAAAGGATCGATCTCAACTTGCCTAGCTCTTAGCAAAATCCACCATTAGGATACAACCATTACACAGACGCCGGATAAAATTTTGGACTTTAGTTGGGATTTTTAGTTGCCACAGCTTCCTCTCTCCTCGCTTCGAACGCAACGAAAATAGCTCGTCCGTGAACTTCCCCTTTGTGTCTTTAACCCAATACCAACCATCCTCGACATTTTGATGACTCAACGGCAGCTGAAGAATTTCCTGTTTATCATTTATGTTAAAAGATCATTAATAATGTCAATATCACACTCCTTCCTCCTGACTGTCATTAGATCAACTACATTCACCTCCTCCAAACAAACAACCATAGTTGAAGCAACCTTCCTATTAATACCACATGGCAACCAAGGATCCGTCCAAATCGAAATACTCGGTCAACCACACTACAGATAACATCTTTTGCAGCTAAGATACTTCACCAAACATAGCTTGGATTGCTTCCAACTTTAGCATCGAAGAAAGATGAATTAGGGAAGTATCAGGCTTTAAATAGGCGTGACACAAGGGAGTTCAATTCAAAAACAAACCTCCATGTGATGGAATGAGGATGAATTTTTTTATCCTTGTTCGTATGTAAAACACAAGTCTCAAGCTGTAATTCAAAGATAAAAAAGATAAACTTTCAAATCTCAATTAAATCTCTAGAAAATTTGTTTTTAGCAACCTAAATTATAAAAATTTAAGAGGTGTTAATCTCAATCTTAAAATAACTAAGTAATTTAAGACTTAAATTAAACAATTTCATGAAATTATTAAGAACTGACTTAACAATCTCACCAAATCCTATTAAAATCTAAGAAAAAAATTAACTCTCACAAGCAATTTGCTAAAACAAATATTTTTCAATCATTTATTCATTTGGCTGAACAAGAAGAGTTATTTATAACATTTACAAAACTTTCAGAAAACCCTAAGAATCACTTCCTAATTAGTTTTGTAATCCACCTAATCTATTTAGGAAAAAAACTCTTTTAAGCTAAATAGAAATAATTAAAAGATACATCAAATATCTTCTTAATTTTTTATAAAAGAAGTTTCTTACATAAGAAAATAACAAAAGTTCCTAATTAGAAAAAGAAGAGAATGATATGTTAAAATTTTGTCAATCTTGAAAAAATATTTTGAGTTGACTTTTCTTCCATATGTCTCGTCTGTCCATTAGTTCCTATTTAGGACTTTTATTTTTCCACTAAAAATGCTTGAAATATTTTTGGAAGTTTATTAAAATATTCTAGAACCTTTTTGGAACATTCTAGAATCTTCTAGAATATTTTTTTGCAAATTTTTTCCATTTGTAAAGTTAGACTTTTTTATTTCATTTTGAGGTTTCATACATGAATGGAAGCATAAAATGACCATTTTGCCCTTATGAAAAAAATTGTCCAAATAAGGCAGGTTTAAATATGACAGCTTCAAATATGACAAGTCCAAATAAAGCAAGTTCAAATATGGTAATTTCAAATATAGCAGCTCCAAATATGGTAATTCCAAATAAAGCAATTTCAAATATGACAGTTTCCAAATATGACAGGTTTTGAAGCTTTTGCGATATCTCCCTCCTTTCGAAGGAGAACTCTTTGTTAGTCCATTCCATTCTTTGTAACCTTGTTCTTGTCCCTAACTTACTTCGTATCACCGTGCCTACTTCCCCAACATTCCAATGTTGAAGTTCTTTAATTTCTTGAAATCGAGCCCTCTAAATGCCCTTGGAATGCAAAACTTGTCCCACTTCATCTAGCGTACACCTTTATGGTGCCCATTATTGCTCCCCCACCAATAAGAATACATCATTCTCTCTAGTTCATTACAAAGATCCATAAGTAAAAGAAATGACATTCATCACATAATTTGGGATAGCTTGTGCCTCTATTTTAAGTAAAATCTCTTCACTTGCTTTAAAGAGAAATTCGCTCTTACAAGCTTGTAGCCACTGTTCATAAACTTTAGCACTTTATTGTTGTTCCTTCCATTCATAGAAGGTAAGCCTAGATAGTTACCTTGATTAACCACTTGTCTGATAGTAAGCAAATGACACACGCCCTTTTTAACTAAGCCATTAATGTTGGTGCCAAAGAGAATGGATGATTAGTTGTAGTTAACTGTCCGTCTCGAGGCAGCCTAATATGTGCATAAGACATCCTTTACCATCTCCCATTTAACAATAGTAGCTCTAATGAAAAGAAAACAATCATCAATAAAAAAATAAATGGCTAATTGAAGGCACACTTTAGAGATTTTATACCCATGGATAAGACCTAACTCTTTCTATCTCAACAAAGCACTTAACCCCTCTGTGCATAAAATTAAGTATGGTGATAAAGGATCTCCTTGTTTTAACCCTCTATGTGGAATAATAGGGCCTAACTCACAACCATCTTGTGTTATCCTATATTAAATAGTTGACACATAACTCATAACCCTGGAAATCCAATTTATGTAGAAGCCTATGTAATTCATAATGTGACAAAAAAATGACCACTTTAATCTATGGTAAGCCTTAAGACATCAATTTTCAAGGTTGCCATCCTTGTTTTAACTTTTCACTTTCATGTTAGAAAATGTGTAACTTAAAAGGCAATCAAAATATTATTTGTGGTTAAATTATCCATAACAAATGCACTTTGATTTTTTGAAATCAAGTCAAGGAGCCATAATTTTATAAAGCACGTTGCAAAGCAAGATTAGTTGCAACTCAGCCATGGATTCCAGTTCTTTCTTTTTCAAGATAGGAACAATGGACATATTATTTAAACCTTATGGCATCACCCTTATTCACATAAAGAAAGAACAAAGCTCAACCATGTCACCATTTACAATGCTCTAAAATCATTAAGAAAAAGGCAAGATTCATGCCATCCAATCTTAGAGAGCTTCCCTTGCTTCGGCTTCATAAATTAGATACTTTAAAGTTGATTTTGCTTATAGCTAACTTAGGTCTGCACACATTCTAGCACACGATCACAACTACACCCATTCGATGTAAAAAGATTCTCAAAATAGTTAACCATTAACAAGCTCAGCCTAACATTATGATATTGCCACCGCCTATTGTTGTCTTTTAACCTCATAACTCTGTTATGCTTCTTCCTAGTTAAACCATAGGAATAGAAGAAATGAGAACTTGAATCCCCTTTTTTCAACCAAAATTGCTTTGCCCATTGTTGGACTAGATTAGTCAAGCCTAAGTCAAAACTCTCTTTTAATCTTGAAAATATAGATTAAAAGATTCTAATGTCAACTTTAAGTGTTGATTTTACAAATTTTTAGCTAGAATCGCTTTGAAAGTTGAATTGAAGCCTTAATCTCAAAGATTGAAATTTGCACTCTAATTTGCGATCATGAAGTAGAAGTTTGTAACTACTATCCTTCAAAAGAGTTGAATGAATATTACACAAATGATTTTGTGGTAAATATTACATCCATAGTCGCAACTGCGACTTTTGAATTCACTTGGAGGGAACCAAATCTTCAATCAAATCGTGTTAGGTGTCTCAAAAACCGTTTGTTGGCCCTAGGCACCAAGAAGGGGGGTTGAATTGGTGGATAAAAATTTTAAAACAGAGATAAAGAGAAGAAGATAGAACAATGAAGACACAAGGATTTTATAGTGGTTCGGGTATTAACCAACCCTACATCCACTCCC
>CATIWR010224797.1:0-25350 GCA_949677035.1 Omphalea diandra | reverse complement strand
CAAAAGGTGAGTAAAAGCCATAATTAGATTCTAATATGTATGTGTGATGACTTTATGATATGGTTATGTTTTATTACATGTATATGTGATTTAATTTTGAAATTTTACATGTGAATACAAGTCAAGTGAGAATTATATGCTGTTAATGATTACTTGGTATACCATTATGAATAAACACTTGCATATGGAACTAAAAGGATGTTGTAATTGGCTTGTCAAACACTTGCAAATCACTTAGAAAAGGGACCAATATGTCATATTGTCACATGTTATTGATCAAATGATTCACTTGTTATATGTTGGTTGGGAAAATAAAATGTCACTTAAATCACATGAACTCCCAGGAGTAGTGTTTGCCTTGTAAGGTCACGATAAAAATCAATTTATTGCATTTGCACTTGCATGATCAATTCTTATACTTGTAATGTATCATGAAGATATTTGATTATTGGTTGTGCCATAAGAATATGATTATTATTTTTATTAGTTGAGTTGCGACTCGCAAATTGCATTTATGTTTTTCAGATACTGAAACATAGGGTTTGGATACTTTGTGGCATAGAGTTTTACATAGAGACACATGGACCATAGGTCATCATCTGATTCTAACTCTCTCTCCTTGTGTCATGCACATATATCTAGAAAGGAACCAGTTTATAGTCACTAGCCTTGAACATTAGTTAACATATATGTACATTAAATACATGTTAGATTGTGTATGCATGACGAATCAACCTTTATGCATATGTATTTTAGGACATGAATGTCATGGTTTGTAAATGAAAATGGTCATTACAGTTTTTGGTATCAGAGCAGTGATAGGTTCCATAGGGACATACATATAAATATGACGTGACTTTTACACTATTATGCATTATCTTATGACAAAGTATTATATATCTATATGGCAGTAGCAAAGGATAGTCATGGTTGTACTGATAACTCACCAAGAAGAGAGGAGTCGGCTGATTTGCATTCCGTAGAACCTTTATGCCAACCATTAAGAGATCAACCTGTTAACAGAGTTAGATCTCCTATACATTCTCTTGCACAACACATACTCATGGGCAACCATAACATTGAATTAGTGAACCAATAGTGTAGGGTCCAGAAAATCAAAAAGAAAGAAGGTATGACAAATCAAGAAAATAAAGTGCAATTGATTTAGTGGTACCACAGATCCATTTGTGGCAAAGACATGGCTAACAAGAACATAGAGAGTTTTGAATTTGATGAAATGCACATTAAAAGAAAAGTTTGATTATGCAGTGTCACTAGTATAGGGGGATGCATATGATTAGTGGGAAACCATTCCAGGGAGTGATGTCCAACCTCCAATGCTTAAATGGGATGATTATGTTTATGAGTTCAACAACAATTACATGCTAGAAGTGTGCAAAGATGATAAAAAAAGAAAAAGGGAATTTCTAAACCTAATGCAAGGGGAGATGGCTATAGCCGAGTATGAGGTAAAATTTAATTAATGATCTCATTATGCATCCTTCATGTTCACCATTAACAAAAAAGATAAATGTCAAAATTTTGACAAGGGACTGAGATATGAGGTTAAAAGTAAGATCATAGCTGCAGATCTTGAAAGTTATACCAAGCTAAAAGCTATTGTAATCAGGATGGAAAGATTAGAAAAAGAAAGGATAGAGCAATGAGTAAAAAGAGGGCTTATTGAGTTTGTGGGGGATTTAAACAAAAAGAAAGGTAAACGTGGATATTACATGCCATCACAGTACAATGTTTGGGGTGGTTACTCTAGTTATAAAGGTAGAGGATTAGGAGTTTCTTCGTATATAGGCAAAGGTCAAGGCCAAGTTATGCAACAATGACCCTTAATTGCACATTGTGGTAGGCAACATATGGGTGAATGTAGAAAATTGACTGGTGGGTGCTACTTTTATAGGTCTTTTGATCATATGTGTAGAGATTGTCCTAAAAGATCTAAAATGTCAAAGAGAGGAAGAGACAGATGCAGAGCTACATCAGAGTCAATAGTTAAAGTTTCAAAAGCAAGTGAAGTTAAAGCATCATTTGGCAGCGACAAAAGTAGAGGTAAAACAACCACAATTGGCTAAGGTATGAGCTGATCAAAAGGTCAGAGTTTCATATCCCCGACACAGGCTAGAGTATTTGCCATGACTAGGCAAGAAGCTATTGCTACTCTAGAAGTAATCACTGGTAAACTTTTTTTTCTATGATTTAGAAGTTGATGCATTAATTGATCCTAACTCCACACATTCATTCATTTCATTTAACATGACATCACAATTATGTTGTAAGCATCAACCTTTAGGTTTTAATCTATGTGTTAGTATTCTTTTGAGAGATGTGATGATTATGGATAAGGTTTGTCGTGATTGTGTGATTCATATTGATGACATTGAGTTAAATGTTGATCTAGTACTATTGCCACTCTGTGAATTTAATCTAACACTGGGTATGGACTGGTTATCCAAATACCATACAATAATGAATTGTTTTAATAAGAAAGTTATTCTAGAATCTCTAAATCATACAAGGGTTGTGTTTCAAGGGGAAAGGCAAATTGTACATATATATCTAGTTTCTGTTATCAAGAATTTTTGCATGATTAAAAGTGGTTGTGAGGATTACTTGGCACATGTGGTAGACACAAGGTTCACAAATGAATTACTTAAGAATATTTTTATGGTAAATGAGTTTCCAGATGTGTTCCCAATTGACTTACCTGATTTGCCACCTGATAAGGAGATAAAATTCACAATTGAGTTAGTCCCAGGAACTACACTGATATCCATTCCACCTTATAGGATTGCTCCAGTTGAGTTGAGACAATTAAAGACCCACTTGCAGGAACTACTTGAAATAGGATTCATCATACCTAGTGTGTCACCTTAGAGTGCTCTAGTATTATTTTGTTAAAAACAAAGATTGGACAATGAGGTTGTGTATTGATTATAGGCAGCTATATTGGGTTACTATGAAGAACAAGTATCTTTATCAATGATAGATGATTTGTTTGACCAGTTAGAAAGAGCATGGGTGTTTTTTAAAATTGACCTGAAATTAGGATATTATCAACTCAAAATTCCAAACTCAGATGTACTAAAGATAGCTTTTCGAACAAAATATGGGAATTATGAATTTTTGTGATGCCATTTGGTTTGACTAATGCACTAGCTGTGTTTATGGCTCTTATGAACAAAGTGTTCTAGCCTTACTTAGATAAATTTGTAATTATGTTCATTGATGACATACCGATGTATTCAAGGAGCAAAGAGAAGCATGAACAACATTAAAAGTTTGTGTTACAAATTTTGAGAGAAAAATAACTATTTGATAAATTAAGCAAGTGCGAGTTCTGGATTGACCATGTGGTATTTTTAGGATATATAGTTTTTGAAAAAGGCATAAAAGTGGATCCAAACAAAATTAAAGTAGTAGTAAAATGGGAAACCCCAAAGAATGTTATAGAAGTCCAAAGTTTCTTAGGACTAGTTGGGTATTATCGTTAATTTATTGAGGGATTTTCACTTATAGCTGCCCCTTTGACTAAGTTTCTTTGAAAAATGCAGCATTTTAGTGGTCTAAAGCATGTCAAGAGAGTTTTGATGAATTAAAAGATAGATTAACATTTGCTCTAGTGTTAGCCATTCCTACTGGTAATAGAGGATTTATAGCATATAGTTATTCCTCTCATCAAGATTTGGGATGTGTTTTAATGCAACATGGTAAGATAATTGCATATACATCTAGACAACTGAAGCCTTATGAATTATCTTACCCAATACATGACCTAGAATTTATTGTCATTTTGTTTGCTTTAAAAATATGGAGACATTACTTATGTGGAGAAACTTTTCAAATATTTACATATCACAAAAGCTTAAAGTATTTGATGAGCTAAAAAGAATTAAACATGAGATAGAGGTGGAGGTTAGAACAGCTAAAAGAATATGATTACACCATTGAGTATCACCTAGGGAAGGCAAATGTTTTCTAATGCTTTAAGCAGGACATCAAGAAGCAATGTAGCTCATTTACAGGTATTTCCATTGTCTTATTTAATTCAATTATGAGTTATGAATATAGAACTAAACATACAAAAGAATGAGGAATTGATTGCTACTTTTCAAGTGAGACCAATGTTGCATGATCAGAGTAAAGAAGCACAAGGCAAGGATCCAAAGTTACATAGAATGATTAAAATGGTAAAATAGGGATACATGATGATTTTTATATTCAAAATGATGCCTTGATGTTGGGTTCTCGTATTTGTGTGCCTAATGTTGATAACTTGCAAAGAGAAATCCTAGAAAAAGCACATAATGCTCCATATGTCATGTATCCAGGAATGATGAAACTATATAATACCCTGGGATCTCATTTTTTGTGGCCTAACATGAAGAAAGATGTAGCAGCCTATGTTTCAGCATATTTGACTTCTCAGTAGATCAAAGCAAAAAATCAAGCACCAATTAGAAAATTAAAACCATTGACGATTCCAGTATGAAAATAGGAAAGAATAACCATGGACTTTATATGTAGGTTACCGTGAACTTTGAAGAAGAATGATGCTATATGGGTGATCATTGATAGACTATCTAAGTCAGCTCACTTTTGGCCTATTCGATAGGGTAGTTCACTTAAGTACTTAGCCATAAAATATGTGGATGAAATTGTCAGATTACATGCCATTCCAATATCCATTATATTAGATAGGGATCCACGATTTACATATCGATTTTAGGTCAGTTTGCAATAAACTTTGGGTATCAAGTTGAGTTTCAATAATGCTTTTCATCCTCAGACAGATGAGCAATCAAAAAGGACAATTAAAACACTTAAAGGCAAGTTTTGAGCTTGTGTGATAGAGTTCAAAGCTGTATAGAATGAATATATTGCAATGATTAAATTTGCTCATAATAATTGTTATCATAGCAGTATACAAATGACACCATATGAAGCACTATATGGAAGAAAATGTCACAGTCTTATCTATTGGGATGAAGAAGGGATGCTTGTTTTAGAAGGGCCAGAACTAGTGCAAGACACTATAGACAAAGTGATGGTAATAAATAGCAAACTTAAAGCAGCATAAGATAGACAAAAGAGTTATACAGATCAATATAGAAGATAAATGGAATATGAGGTGTGAGACAAAATGTTCCTTCAAGTTTCACCATGGAAAGGAATAATTCGATTTGCCAAGAATGGGAAACTAAGTCTTTGATATATAGGACCATATGAGATCTTAGAAAGAATCGGTCCATTGGCTTATAGGCTAGCACCACCATCAAAGATGGCTCAGATTCATGATGTATTTCATGTTAGTATGCTCAGAATGTATCCGTGTGATCCTACATGTATACTTAGGGATCTAGCAATAACAATTGCAAATGATGTAAATTATGTTTAAGAACTAATGAAAATCATTGGTTATAAGAAAAAATAGTTACAAAATTAGGAAATCCCTTTAGTTAAGGTGTTATAGAGAAACCATTCATAAGAAGAGGCTTCATGGGAAATTGAAGAGAACATTAAACAACAATATCTATATTCGTTTACAAGTATTGAATTTCGAGGATGAAATTTTTTGTAAGAGGGGAAGGAATGTAACATCCCTATCCTCATTCATTAGCATTATCACATGGACATAATCATTTTGCAATCCCACATAAACATATGCATTAGATAAATGATCATTTAGATATGTAAATTGGATAAACACAAAGATGACACTTGTGCCATTGCATTTGGGACACTTGAATAAATATGTAATGTTTGTATAGTGGCATGTCAAATTATCTTATATTATATGCATGATATAACATCACAAATAATAGTGTTTTAGAGCTTAGTTAAAAGAATAAGGAGCATATGGGGATTAGGAGATGGATGAAGATGACGGAAGAGTGAAGAAGAGGGACTAAAAGAGGAATATTGAACTTCCAACCAATGGTAGTGGGACACCATGATCATGCCTTATTAAGGTAGGTATAAAAATTAAATTTATCATCTTTTAGGAGCAAATTAGAGAGCCAAAATGTGAGGGAGTGTAGAAAATAAAAAGATAGAAAGGAACAAAGGAGGAAGAAGAAGAATAAGAAGAAAAAGGAAAGGGAGAAGAGTGAGCTAGCTTGGAGGAACCCTAAGCTTTTCTAGTTTTAGCAAAAGAGGTGAGGATTTTATCTTCTTCCCATATGAAATTTCTCCTTGATAACATGTTAAAAATGCATGATTAGGAAGAATTATGGAGTAATTTGAGGAAGATCTCATGTATGGAGGTCGAAGCTCAAAAGAAACAAGAGTTGATTGTGTTGGTTTTATTGTTAAAACATATTTTATACCCATGATTTCATAACCCTAAAAGTGGAATTAGGGAAAGTGTAAAATATGAAAGTTATAGCTTTATGC
Organism: Omphalea diandra; assembly: GCA_949677035.1. Classification (NCBI taxonomy): domain Eukaryota; kingdom Viridiplantae; phylum Streptophyta; class Magnoliopsida; order Malpighiales; family Euphorbiaceae; genus Omphalea; species Omphalea diandra. The sequence goes on along the minus strand of CATIWR010224797.1, from coordinate 18,942 downwards.
CCCATATAAATTTATGTAAAATAGTTTTCCTTAATTTGGTGTGTATGAGATATATCTCCTTCATTTCGGTTGGTTCACAACTAACTAAAATCTCCTCAATTTGGTTGTTTTCATATATTTTGATAACCTTATGTTCTAACTTAGACAAAGTACAAAACATGACAATTGTAGAGTTATATCCCATCCAAATACTTATAAAGCAATTTTGTTGGATTTGTTGTGTGGAAGGAAATATGGCTCATTGATTATAACTGACCCTAAACTCGATGAAACCTCATCAATATTATAATTTCGTTTTCTAAGAATTTGATGGGCATAAAATTAGAATTTGGTGATGTGTTAAACATAAAAGTTGTATATCTATGTCTTATCTACATGCTTGTAAAATAATGTTGCTAAATTTATCATGATTGATGAGATATTGCACATTCATCATGATTGATTATCAACATGTTGAAAACCTGCTCATCTTGAGATTTGGTCATTTATTTTGGTGACTTTATTGACTGAATTAAATAATCAGTAAAACATGAAAAATGTTTCTTTATGTGTTTTGTAACTTTTGGTAAATCTATTTTTCAATTGGATTTGTACAATTTGAGATATACTAAAGATTGTAAGACCTACTCAGATTGAGATGACATTGATCATGCCATAGTTGCATACCAAGCATTCATAATCATTTTGACATACTTGTAACTATATATGTATCAAATGTTAGGAACTCAACACTTTGAGGAAGCCCTAGAGAGAGAACCAAACCTACCATAAAGGTTGGTCATGTCAAAAGGTGAGTAAAAGCCATAATTAGATTCTAATGTGTATGTGTGATGACTTTACGATATGGTTATGTTCAATAACATGTATAGTTGATCGAATTGTGAAATTTTACATTTGAATACTAGTCAAGTGAGAATCATATGCTCTTAATGATTACTTGGTATACCATTGTGAATGAACACTTAGATATGGAACCTAAAGGATGTTATGACCGGCTTGTCAAACACTTGCAAATCACTTGGAAAAAAAGGACTAATATGTCTTATTGGCCTATATTATTGATCAAATAATTCACTTATTATATACTAGCCAATAAAATCAAATGTCACTTGAATTGCATGAATTCTCAGGAGCAGTATTTCTCTTGCAAGGTCACAACAAAAATCAATCTATTGCCTTTGCACTTGCATCGTCAATTCGTATACTTGTAATGTATCCTAATGATATTTGAATATTGGTTATGCCAAAAGAATCTGACTATTATTGTTATTCATTGAGTCGCGACTCACCAAATTGTAATTATGTTTTTTAGATACTGAAGATAGGGTTTGGATACTTTATGGCATAGAGTTTTGCATAGGGACACATGGACCATAGGTCGTCGGCTAATTCTAACTCTCTCACCTTATGTCATGTACATATATTTAGAAAGGAACTAGTTTTTGGTCACTAGCCTTGAATGTTACTTAATATATATGTACGTTAAATATATGTTGGATTGTGTATGTATGATGAATCAATGTTTATGCATATGTATTTTGGGACATGAATGCATGGTTTCTAAATGAAAATGGTCATTACACTTATACCATCATATTATTATATTTAATATTATATAATTAAAATTATAATCTTAACTATATAAATATAAATATATTTAATCTCTAATGAACTGATATATTTCATTTATAATTTGTAATATAATATTTTACGTTGCAATTTTACTCTTAAATTATTAACTACAAAATATTTCATTATAACACCTCTTGAATAACTTAAACCTCAACTAAAAATAATTTATATAAAAATTAGAAATAATCTAAAATAATTCTCAATGAACCTCTAAATTTAGTCCTAAAATATTTGTGTTTCATATATTCAATAGAATAACTCGTCCCAATAATTATTCTATACCAGACATCATATAAAAACTCTATGAAGATAAATATCTTAAGTATTTTAAAAATTCTAGAAAAAATTATATGTTACTCTAAATGCATCTTGAATACTTCATATAAAATTTTGGATCAAAATAAAGTCATTTACTATTTTAATTATAACCTCAAATTGATTGTCCTACTTAATAGTCTTTATTAGACATTACAAATATATTGATCTTAAACTAATACACTCCAAAATTTTAAACAAATTATATATCATAAGAAACATATTAAGGATACTCCATACAAATTTTGAGATTAAATTGATACCATTGACTATTTTAAATTGCATTCTTAAATGGACTATCCTGCTTGATGACTTTCATAGTGCAATAAACTTAAAAAACCCTTAAAGTGATATATAAAGTACTTTAAATTTTCTAAAAATTAATAACATAATACTAGGTAGATTCTAAATACTCCATATAAAATTTGAGACTAAAATATTATCATTTACTATTTCAAATTGATTATTATCTACACCTATACCGTACTGTTCTATTATTAAACAATATGTGAAAATAGCTCTATAAGTACAATTTTCATCATTAGATCAACCTAAAATTCTAAATCATAAAACTAGACACTTAGATCATCAATATATAAAAAGTCAATGGTGAATATTTTTTGTACCTCTAGATATAAAATTTGAAAATTCTTACTGAAAATTTATAATCCTTAAAAGATTTTTATCATCAAATATATTTACATAAATTACTCAATTATTTATTATTGTCCCTATAATTGATCAAATCACTATAATATATTAAAACTATAGATTCAAAATCAATATTTATACCCTTATTAAACACCAATGAAAAAATTCCAATTTAAATTTAAATAAAATCCTAATTGAAATCCTAAAATCATCCATAATCAAGCCAATTGATTCATTTAATTTTGATTAATCAAAATTAAAATAAAAAATCTAAATTAACTTATAATAAATCTACATATAAATTAAATTAACTTATCTCTAAGACAAATTCCAATAAACTTATGAAGAACTCCAAACCATCAATGAAGGGTTATTTGAACACATGGTCACCATACTATAGTGCTGATTCTATTACATTTATGAAACTTTTTTTTTTTCTAATCAGGTCATTGAAATACAACTAATATCACAATTAACATATTCTATGTAACATTCTCAACTCAAATCATATGCATTTTAATTATATTATATTTGAATATATGCATCACCTGACATAAGTATGATAATAACATCTATTATTGCATTTGAATATGAATATGATGTTTGCATAGCGACATGCAAATTGTCATATGTTATGTGCATATTATAGTATTTTAAATAATGGTATTTTGGAAATTATCAAAAGTATAAGCAGCATATAGTTTAAACGATGGATAAAGTGATGAAGGAGTGAAAAAGGACTAAAATAGGAAAATTGAACTTCCAACCAATAGGAACAAGCCATCATGATTTTGTCTTATTAAGGTAGGTATACAAATGGAATTTTAATTCAGTAGGAGCAGATTAGAAAGGCAAAATGTGAGGGACAATAGAAGAAAGACAGAGCTAAGGAAGAAAGAAAGAAAGGAAGAAGAAGAAGAAGAAGAAGAGGGAGAATAGTGAGTTGCCTAGGAAGGAACCTTAAACTTTTATAGTTCTAGAAAAAGAGATCCTCGAGACATTGAAGATAATATTGGAAATAAGTAAGGACCATCCATGGGTTAATAGCCTGAAGGAGGAGGTAAACAAATAGCTAATGGTACTAAACATGTGATTGTTTAAATGCCATGAATATATACTCAATGGAATGAAATGTTGTTTAATAAGATGATGTAGTTGAATACATTGATGAAAGGATTGTTATACTATTGAATTATTTATTTTCATGAGACATTGATAAATTATGACTTAGGAATGGAAGTATGTTGTGATATAATTTGCCAAAGTTTATGGGTGTTATTATTAGTTGTTATATTGCTAAAATTTTGTTGGATATATGTTTGATTTATTGAAAGACTAATACTTGATGTTATTGAGCAAACAACAAAATCTTATAGCCCGTGTGGTAAAAATATATGATAGCTTGTATAGCAATCAAATATGATAGTATGTGTGGCAACAACATTTGATAACCTGTGTGGCAATGATATTTATTTCTTATGTGGCATCCAAATAAGATAGCCTATCTGGCAATAACATTTGATAGCCTATGTGGCAATGTGTGGCAATAATATATAATAACATATGTGGCAATAACATTTGATAGCCTGTGTGGCATTAAAGAGTAAAAACTCTTTATTTCGTGCATGGATATGATGATGAATTATTTATATTTAAATGTTTGTTATGTTATTTGAGATTGAAGTATCATTATGTATTTATTTATCGAGTATGCAAGCTCACTCCTTTGCATTAAATTTTCTTTCAGGAAGAGTAGACTAAAGATTGCATCTAGTTTGCATTTTGAAGTTGTTGTATAATAGTCTGATAGAGATTGTAGTATTTTGGTTTATTTAGACATGTACACTTTGTTTTAAATATTTACTATGTTGTGAAACAAGATACATAGTGTGAAAATAATGGAAAGAAGGTCTTTTAAGGATAATGGATGGCATAAGAGGAAATTTTAATGATGTTGTGCCACTTTAGTATTCCATGTCTTATGGATGAGTTAATGCACCTACTTTAGGAATGATTAGTAAATAAGACGTTATATTTTAGTGGTATCATAGTAGGTAAATGATTTTGTAGACATGTGTAAATGAATATGTTGTGTATGATATTTGCATTGTGTTAATACTTATATGCATTGACATATAGGAGTATGGATGAACTTGATAGAGTTCATGCTGACCAGAGATTAGAGATGAGTCATTGAGTCTGTTCATGGACGTGAGCATGCTGACCATGTTGTAGAGAATCTTGAGATGTCATGAAATAATCCGACTGTGGGTGTAAACCCAAATATCATATAGTTTTCTAAGATGATGCAAAGATTTGCTACACAAGCTTATGCAGGACCTGCCATATACAAAAATTATGATAGATTAAGGAAGCAAGGGGTAATTACTTTGAGGGCACTATAAATCCTACTGAGGTTGAGGAGTGGCTTAGAAAAATTGAGAGAATCTTAAACAGGCTTGAATGCACCCCAGAGCAAAAGTGAAAGTATGCAATATCTTTGCTTCAAAAGAATGCCTTAGATTGGTAAGAGACTATCTTAGGTAGCACTGTTTAATCAATGACTTTTCATAAGCAATGATTTTCTAAGGGAGTTTGCAAAGAAATGCATGCCAGCAATATACTTAGATAAGAAGAAGATGGAGTTTTTCTAGCTACAGTAAAATGATATGATAGTGGCAGATTATGAGGTACAATTTGTTAAACTCTCAATATATGCTTCAAATTATGTAGTTATAAAGGAATTGAAGTACCAAAACTTTGAGAAAGGACTAAGGTTAGAAATTTGAAATTGATTAGCAGTCAAGCCAGCCAATTATATTGCATTATTAGTAACAGTTATTCGAGCTGAGGAGGTGATCCAAGAAAAGAATGAAATTGAGCCAAAAGGAAAAAAAAAGTTATGTTGGGTGGAGTGGAGAACCAAATAAAGCAATTTGTTAGATGAGGTTGGTTTAACCTAAGTCATGAACCACTTTTGATCTTGACAATAGAGATTGATCAGTACTAATACTTTCATTTAGTGTTGTGTTGCAGGTTATAAGTTAGTTTTTTCATAAGTTAGTTGGAGTTCAAAATCTCTAACCTTGTAAAGATCATTCTAATTCGCGGTGTGTATATTATAATTCGTGATCGCAAATCAATCACAATGATGGATAAAGCTAGGCCAGAGGAATTTACGGGAAAATTCATAGCTGCGACATAGCCGAAGGAAGTGAATTTGAGTCACAAAGGAATTCGTGGTGGGTATCGTGTCTGGATTCACGACTGTGACTTTCATAGTGACAAAGGAGGGAACCAAAGCCAAAACCACAACATGCCAAGTATTTTAGGTAATCATTAAAGATAAAAAATTGTAAGGGTAAATATTTGGTAAAGACCACGACTCAAGGAGTTGTAGTTTCCTCTCCAAACAGAAGGATTCGCAATCTCAGTTGCACCCAAGACATAGTTATCTCGCGACCGTAACTTTTAAGAGTTATTAGAATGTAATGACTATATTTTTCTAGACAACTAATAGGCAGCTGCCACGGACTAGCCATTATACATAAACGGGATTTTCTGCCAAAATTTATGGCTCCACAATGGAAATTAAAAATTATCGACTGCGAAATGGTAGTACTAACCATGACTTTCGCCTGATAAGCATTTACTACTAAAATTGCCTAGTACATCTTGGAGATTTGTTGATAGTTTTAGAATAACGTCTCTTCAGTGGATATCACCAAACAAAGGTGAATGCAAGAGAATTCATTAATTTGTAACCAAACTCTTACCTATTTGCTACTCAATCTTTCTTTCTCATTTATATGTTACTAATTGTTAGGTGTGAGCAATAAACACCATTGCAAAGAGGTTGAAAGTTAGCATAGAGTCAAAACTATTGTGAGCCTGCAAAACACTTGTAAGAGGTTTTTTGCATGAGCCTAGAAAACACAAGGTGTAAGGTTTTTGTGTGAGCCATAAACACGAATTGTAAAAGTTTGGTGTGAGCTTAGAAACACTAGTTGAGTTAAGTAAAACACCTACTTATAGAGAATTGGGGAGTGGACATAAGGTCTGTTAACACCCGAACCACTATAGAAACTTGTGTCAATTTTTCTCTTCTCATTCTCAACTTCTTAAACACATTTATTTTTCATTTTAATTTTTAATCAACCACCAATTCAACCCCCCTTTCTTGGTGCCCTAGGCCAACAAGTGGTATCAGAGCCAAATCTCACTAAAAACCTTAATTGAGTGGTAAAGATCAATGGCATAAGAAGGAATCCACACACACCTCAAGCCTTATTTTGGTGGAGTAGAATATACTCATTGGAAGTATAGGATAAAGATCTATCTAAACACTGATGTGGTGGATCTATGGGATGTTATTGTTAAAGAATGGAAACCACACACTAAAGTGGTAGATGGAAGTGAAGAGCTAATCCCTAGAGAAGAATGGGTGGAAACACAAATGATCCAATGGCAAAAACAAAAGTGCCATGGCAATCCTTATAAGTTCTCTCTCAAGAGAAGAAATTGGAAGAGTATAACATTTTCAAACTACTCATGACATTTGAAAAGCATTGGAGAACTGTCATAAGGACACCGCTTTAGTGAAATCCAGCCGACTTGAGATGTACGTGACAGAATGAGAGTCATTCATGATGAAGGAGGATCATAACATAACAGATATAACAAATTGACTCCTAGCTATTGTCACCAACATGAAGAAGTTTGGCAGGGTTCTCACAAATTATGAGGTAAACTCTAAAATTCTAAAGTCTTTACCTCTCGAGAAATTTGGTGCTATAGTATATCCAAGAGTCCAACTCAAAAATAGGGAAAGTGCCAACTTATGTTTTGATAGGCAAACTCTTGACTCATGAGTTGGTGCTAAAGAAAGATGAGGAAATGAAGAAAATGAAAGGCCAAGCAAAAAAATCTGAAAAGCAAGAAAGGAAGATATTGGCACTCAAATCATCTTTAAAGGAAAAAAAGTAGAAATAACCTCAAGTAAAGATAATAGTGATAAGGAGGAAGAGGAACTTGCAATGCTCTCTAGAAGGACCAAGGAGCTAATTAGAAGAAGAAAAGAAAGATGGAACTTTAAGAAAGCAACTCCTAATCCCAAAGAGAGATTAATCGATATCACTTACTATGAGTGTGGCAAGCAAGACCACGTTAAGTATGATTGCTCTAAGCTAAAGAAGAAGAAGAAAGGGATAAAAAGAAGAGGAAGAGATTTAAAGTTACTTGGGATGATTGCTCAAGTGAAGATGATGAATAAGAGGAGATTGCTAACATATGTTTCATGGCTCAAGAGGATTCTCTTAATGAGGTAAACACTTCATCTCATTCTAATTCTGAATATAATGATTTAGATGATGAGCTTCTAGAAGCTCTCACATTGAAATGTGATAAATATAAGTCACAAATGAAGACTTACAAGAGGAAGTGCATGAAATTAGAGGATGATTATAAATCCCTTAATAGCCTTGTAAGTGAATTAAGGACTTCAAATGAAGAACTCAAAAAATATATGAAAAATCTTTCCAAATCATCTTTATTACTAGCTTCATTAAGAAAAGAGAATGACTCCTTAAAAGGAGAAATCATTGAGCTTAGAAGCTATGTCTCTAAATTTCATAAGGGTAAGAATACACTCATAGTATCACAAAGGCCTCCCTTGATTAAGCATGGTCAAGATTTCAATGAAGCCTCAATCTCTACACCTACACTCACTACATTCATTAGAGCCTCAACACCTCAAACTTCAAGTATTGAGGTTGTTGCAAAGAAGAGTGCCTAAAGCATTAGACCTCCAATGCCTAAGGGCAAAGGAAAAGTGCAACAAAATGCCTAAGGGCAAAGGAAGAGTGCAACAAGGTTTAAAGTCTACTTCTTAAAAGGCTAATCATTCTTACATGTATAATAAAAAGCATATTAATCCTAACACACACAAAAAATTCACATATATATCCTTACATGCATGCTCATGTTCTCACACACATCATATTGGTATGAGAAAATCCCCCACTCATACTGACATAATGCATATAAGAAAGACATATAAGTCTAAACTTCAATGCCATTATTGCATGAGATATGAACACATTAATGTTTATTGTTACATTAGGAAGGCTCACCTTAAATTGGAGGACCCTTCAATACCTAACCCCCTTAGACCCAAGTATGCTTAGGTACTAAAAAAGAGATGATTTATTTGTGTTGTGTAGGGATTTTGGCAGCCACCAATGAATCAAATGATTGGCATATGGATAGTGGATGCTGAAAACACTTGACGGTCAATAAGAAATTATTTATGGCCCTAAAGGAAAAAGAAGGTGGTAATGTCACATTTGGTAATAATGCCAAGGGTAAGGTAATTGGCATTGGAACCATTGGTAAGAATGGTTACTCTTTAATTAATGATGTTTTGTTAGTTGATGACTTGCAACATAATTTCCTAAGTGTAAGTCAATTATGTGACAAAGGTAATAAAGTCGCCTTTAACCTTAAAGAATGTCGAGTTACCATATTAGTGGATAAAAAAAGTTATTTTCAAGGGTGAAAGGAAAGACAATACCTATCTAATTGACTTAAACAATTTGGCTAACAAATCTTTTAAGTGTCTCATGTCTCTTAGTAATAAAGCTTGGCTATGGCATAGAAGACTTGGACATGCTAGCATGGAGCTCTTACAAAGCATATATAAAGGAAAGCTAGTGGAAGGCCTTCCCAAGCTAAGTTTCTCAAAAGACAAGATATATAGTCCTTGCCAAATTGGGAAGCAACCTCAATTTTCTTCAAAGCTAAAAATATTGTAAGTACATCTAAACCTTTCAACTAATTCATATGGACTTGATAGGACCTATTAAGAGTGCTAGTTTAAGTGGAAAACATTATGCATTAGTCTTCATTGATGACTATTCTAGGTTTACTTAGGTATCCTTTTTAGCTCATAAGTATGATACCTTTGATGCTTTCAAAAGTTTTGCAAAAAGAATTCAAAATTAAAAGGGTTACTTCATTTCTTCTATAAGAAGTGACCATGGAAAGGAATTTCAAAATGAAGCTATTGAATCTTATTATTTAGAGAATGGGATTTTTTATAATGTTTCAACCCCTAGAACACCACAATAAAATGGTGTTATAGAGAGGAAAAATAGAACACTAGTAAAGATGGCTAGAACTATGCTCGATGAGTGTTCTTTACCAAATTACTTTTGGGCCAAACCATTAATACCTCAGGTTATATATCAAATAAAGTTTTTAAATGACACATTCTTAATAAAACATCTTATGACCTATGGAATAACCTATAGAGTCTTTAACAAAAGTTTTATGATTGTTAAAAAGTCTATGAATGTTGCTTTTGATGAATCTAGTAAGTTTGATCTTAGGAAAGGTTCTTTTATTGATGAAATTGTAGGTGACTTTGAAAAATTGGAATTGGAGCACACTACAAGAGTGGAAGACAAAGACAAAGATAAAGGTGAATCATCAAGAGTAGATGAGGAACCACAACATCAATAAGAAGCATTGCCAAGTTAAGATCTACCTAAAGATTAGAGATTCTTTAAGCATCACCCTAAAGACTTAATCATTGGTGATACTTCAAAGGTGTAAGTACAAGATCTCAACTTAGTCTTTTAGATAATGAACTTGCCTTTGTTTCTCAATTTGAGCCAAAATAAATTGATGAGGCTCTTAATGATGAATGTTGGGTAGTTGTTATGCAAGAGGAACTCAACCAATTAGAGAGAAACAATGTATGGGAACTTGTTCTTAGGCATAAGGAACACCTAATTGTAGGTTGCAAATGGGTGTTTAGAAACAAGTTAAAGGAGCAAGGATTCATAACTAGGAATAAAGCTAGATTAGTTGTAAAAGGTTACAACTAAGAGGAAGGTATATACTATGATGAAACCTATGGCCCTGTTGCAAGGTTAGAGGCCATTAGGATTCTTTTGGCTTATGCATGTCATATGAATTTTTAACTTTTTCAAATGGATGTTAAAAAGGCTTTTCTAAATAGGGTTATTGAGGAGGAAGTTTATGTTAAACAACCTCTTGGTTTTGAATCACATAGTTTTCCAAATTATGTTTTTAAATTGAATAAAATCTTATATGGGTTGAAACAAGCTCCAAGAGCTTGGTATGAAAGGCTTAGTTCATTTCTTTTGAAAAATGATTTCGAAAAGGCAAAGATGGACACAACTTTATTTGTAAAAAGGCACAAACATGATACATTAATAGTATAAATTTAAGTTGTTGATATCATTTTTAGTGCTACTGAGTCTCTTTATGAGGATTTTGCTAAGTGTATGACTAGGAATTTGAGATGAGCATGATGGGAGAGCTCAAGTTTTTCCTTGGACTACAAATCAAGAAAACTAAAGAAGGGATCTTCATTAACCAAGCTAAATACACAAAGGACATAATCAAGAAATTTGGCATGGATGGATGCAAAGTAGTAAAAATACCCATGAGTGGTACAAAGATAAATCTAGTAAGACAACTGATGAAAAGAGATATCGAAGTATGATCGGTTCTCTACTCTATCTTACTACTTATAGACCTGATATTATGTTTAGTGTATGTATGTATACTAGATTCTAGTCCTATCTCGAAGAATCACACTTAAATGCTGTCAAATGGATTTTTAAATATTTGCATGACACTTTACACTAAGGCATATAGTATCCTAGTGATTCATCTTTTAGTCTCATAGGTTACTCGGATGCGGATTATGTTGATAGTCTATTAGATAGAAAAAGTACTTTTGGAACTTGCCAATTTATAGGAGAATGCTTAATGTCTTGATTTAGCAAGAAGCAAAGTTCAGTTGCCTTATCCACCGCTGAAGCTGAGTATGTAGCTGCAGGTTATTGTTGCACCCATGTGCTTTAGATGAAACAACAATTAAAGGATTATGGCAAAGTTATTGATCACATTCCTATTAAATGTGACAACACTAGTGCAATTAGTCTCTCTAAGAATCCCATCCAACACTATAAGAGCAAACACATATCCACTAGGCATTATTTTCTTAGAGATCATGTCCAAAATGGTAATGTTGTGTTAGAATTTATAGACACAACTCATCAACTTATGAATATTTTCACTAAACCTTTAAATGAAGAAAGATTAAACTACATTAAGAGAGAATTGGGAATGCTTGATGGAAGCTCCATAAAGTGAAAAGGTTGATCTTTTGTTTGATTGTTATATGTTTGGTTGTATGTGATATTTATCCTTAGATGTCTTAAATTCAAATGCAATTGTGCTTTTTTTATATCAAATTGCATAAATTAAGTATTAATATATTAAGTGGATCACAACTTGCAATGTCAAATTTTACTCTTTCATTATTATCCTTCTTGCCTTGTAATTCACAATCACTATCCTTGACTCACGGTCATGAATTATAGGATCATCTCACCCGGTTGACAACCATCAATTCGTGATCGCGACTTTTGATCTCCACCTTGAATTCCATAAAAAATTCAAACTTTTGACCATTGTCTGTGCCAGTTCCTGAGGATTTTTTATCCGTTACTCACATTTTTCAGAAATAGTAATCGCAACTTTGAATTAGCGGTCGCGATTTATTGTAATTACAACACATTAATTTGATTTGACTGTCAACCATTTCTAACCCTTTATTAATCAAAATTTAGCCTTTTATTCACCCTTTTTATGGCTATATAAACCTCTTAAATAGTATTTTTCATCACTACATCCTATAATTATCAGCTATCTTTTCTCTTTCTCTCAAACCTTTGTAATCTTTCTACTCCTCCAAATGACACCAAAGCAAGCTTCAAGAGTTGATAAGGGCAAGGCAATAGCCCAACCCTCTATACCATCAACCCTTCATCAAATGAGAGAGATTACTAAAAAGGAGAAGGATTGCTATAAAACCAATGCCTCAAAAATTATTCTTCCAAACAAAATACCCTCTGTCTCTCTTTTAGAGTCTTTTAGGATTAAAGACGAGATTCACGTGTTTTTGGGTTAGAACAAATTCATCTTTCGGGATGAACTCGGATATGAAGAGATTGTGAGAGTATCCATGTGTATGGTGATTCTTAGTCATAAAGCCGAATCTCGCGTCTAACAATATGGGCTAGTTTTTTTTAGCTTTTGGGGATCCTTATTTTATTACTTTTGAACAATTATCCAACCTATTCCATCTTCAAGTCGGAGACAACATTCCATTCATTATCTCCGCACTTGATGTTATTTACTTTGAATTTTGGTTCAAAGTTTCAATCGAGACCAAGCATGGTCCCAAAACTTCTTTACCTAAATACATCAAAACCCTTCATTTTTTGTTACTTCACCATTTCATCACCTTCTCCATTAATGCTAGAGGTGATGGTAATGAAAAAGTATCTCAAAAAGACCTTGCATTTCTTTTTTATCTTATGAAAAACAAACCTATGCAATCCTATCATTATCTTATGGATCAATTGATCCATATGAGCGCTAAGCCTAAGAGCCTATTTCTCTTTCCTTCCCATGTTACTTCCTTCTACAGATTTGTTATGGCTCTTAATGAGGAAAATGAAAAATTCCTCACTAAGAAACTCTTTCCTTCCTAAAATTTTTTGGACCTCACCTATCTAATTAATGCCAAGCTATTCACCTAGACTCCTATGCCTATACTTTGGGTACATTTGGGGCCAAAAAGATGGAAACATCTCAAGCGTCAAAAAGAAAAAGGCTTATCATTAAAGAAGAAACAATACCAGCCCCCTATTCTCAACCAAAATCTAAGTCTAAACTTTTTCTTGCTGCCATTAATCGTAAGCTGGATAAGGTGATGCGGATGTTGAAGAGAAGATTTCTACTTATTTCTCACCTCCATAGTGATCTAGTGGACTTGCAAGAGAAGATGGGTGTTCCTCCATGCTATCTTCTTGATTTCACAGATTATGAGGATACGCTAGAGGAGGAAGACAACTAAGAAGTCGAAGATGGAGAAGAAGCTGAAGGAGAAGGTGACAATGATAAGCAATAGGATTCTGGAGATGATAATGATTCTCTAATCTTTTAGTCTATGATTTCTTTGTATTTTTTCTCTTTTGCTTTAATGTAAAGTTATTGATCCCATAGCTTATCAATAAATAAATATGTTTGTTTTGCAATATTTTGTCTCATCTGTTATGTGTTTGAATTTCTTTTTATGATGATTGCAACTCTTATGTTTATTGTTATTCTTATGATTCTATGAAATAATATTTATTCCTAATGCTCACTTTATGCATTTTATTTGAACTTCTCCATTTACCCTCTTTTTTATCTTGCAAAAGGGGAAAGAATTGTATGGAGACAATAATTTTGAAGAAATAAGCATACGTTGAGGGGGAGCATTGTTTGTTATTTATACTTGAAATTTTACTTTGATCATTAACTCAAAATTTTTTAAGTATTCATTCAATGTTTCATCATTCCAACTTCACAACACATGCAACTATTTTCCCTTTCGATCAATCTAATTTGTCAAAATAAAAAAGGGGGAGATTGTTGGACTAGGATGGTTTAACCTAAGTCATAAGTCTTTTTTGATATTGACAATAGATATTGATCAATACTAATACTTTGATTTAGTGGTGTGTTGCAAGCTATAAGTTAGTTTTTTTCATTGGAAGTTAAATGGAGTTCAAAATCTCTAACCTTTTAAAGATCACTCTAATTTGCAGTGTGTATATTATAATTTTTTTTATCACGAATCAGTCACTAGGATGGATAAAGCTATGCCATAGGAATTCACAGGGAAATTCACAATTGCGATATAGCCAAATGAAGTGAACTTGAGTCACAGAGGAATTCGCATTGGGTATAGCATCCGGATTCATGATCGCGACTTTCATAGTGGCAAAGGAGGGAACCAAAGCCACAACCACAACATACTAAGTGTCCTAGGTAACCATTAAAGATAAAAAAATCATAGGGGTGAATATTTGATAGCGACCATGACTTAAAGAGTTATAGTTTCCTCTCCAAACAGAGTAATTTGTGGTCTTAATCATGCCTAAGACATAGTTATCTCACGACCGTGACTTTTAAAAGTTATTAGAATGTAATGACTATATTTTCCTAGACAACTAATATGTGGACTAGCCATTAGACACAAATGGGGTTGTCCGCCGAAATTTTTAGCTCCACAATGGAAATTGGAAATTCACGACCGCAACTTCCACCTGACAAGCATTTAATACTAAATCTACCTAGCACATCTTGGAGATTTATTGTTATTTTTAAACTAACGTCTCTTTGGTGGATATGAGTTATATATACTCTACCAAACAGAGGTGAATGCAAGAGAATTCATTAATTTGTAACCAAACTCTTTCCTATTCACTACTTAATCTTTCTTTCTCATTTATGTGTTGTTAATTGTTAGGTGTGAGCAATAAACACCATTACAAAGAGGTTGAGAGTTAGCGTAGAGTTAAAACTCTTGTAAAAGGTTTTAGTATGAGCCTACAAAACACTTGTGAGAGGATCTTTATGTGAGCCTAGAAAACACAAGGTGTAAGTTTTTTGTGTGAGCCATATACACAAGTTGTAAAAATTTGTTGTGAGCTTAGAAACACTAGTTGAGTTCAGTAAAACACCTAATTGTAGAGAATTGGGGAGCAGACATAGGGTTTGTTAACACCCAAACCACTATAAACACTTGTGTCAATTTTTCTCTTCTCTTTATCAACTTTTTAAACACATTTATTTTTCATTTTAATTTATAATCAATCACCAATTCAACTCCCCTTCTTGGTGCCCTAGGCCAACACAATTAAAAGAGGTGGTTTCACATCATCTAAGGGATCAGGATTTTAAAGTGTTGTTGGTAATCAAAAAGGCAGTGGATAGAGTCAGCATGGTAGTTTAGTATCAGTGGCATCAGGTAGAGGGGTCTATGGTATTTTGAAGGTTCAAAGGGTAGGAGAGGACCAATGGGCACAATGGATAGAAGTATAAACCTAATTTATACTAATTGTATAAAAACTCATTTTAGGGAGTGTTGGGGACCAAAAAGGTTTCCTTGCTATACTTATAGGCAGCTAGTCCACATAAGTCAAGATTGTCTAATAGCAAGTTTGATTAAAGGGGAATCTTAGGTAATTGGGCAAAGTAGTGTTAGGGAGAATGTTCATGACATAAGCGAAGGCAGACGGTGAGGTAGAGTAAGAGGAGGACATAGTGGAACAACTTCAGTTTTTAGTAATGGACAGGCAGCCCATACTTAATTATAGGCTAGAGTTTATGTTATCATTCATCAAGACGCTCTAACAGCTCCCAAAGTTATTTCTGGTAAAATTTCTATTTGTGATTTAGATGTTTATGTTTTGATAGACCTAGGATCCACACATTCATTTATGTCTTTAGAATTTGCACTAGGGTGCATGATGTAGTTGAATCCTTGGGATTAGATTTAGGTGTGTTGATGCCAGCTAAAGGTATTATGATTATAAACAAAGTATGTAGAATTTGTCTAGTGCTAGTATGTGGTGTCATATTGCCTACATATTTGATATTAATCAACTTTAAGGAATTTGACATTATTTTAGGAATGGACTAGGTAGCAAAACATCATGCACTTTTAGATTGTCATACTAAAGAATTGATGATTAGATCTTCAGGACAACTATGAGTTATATTTGTTGGGGATTGCAAAACTGTTCTAACTTGTTTAATCTCAACTATTTAGGTTTCTTAACTAATAAAAAAAGGTTGACACATTTCTAGAAAGTGTGGTTGACACCAGTATTCCTAGTTTAGGTTTGATAGATATTCCTATAGTGAGAGAGTTTCTAGAAGTATTTCTTGATGACTTGTTTGGTTTGCCACTGTATAGCAAAGTTAATTTTAATATTGAGACCTTGCCAGAGCTGTACCTTTTTCTGTTGCACCATATCGAATGGCAGTAGTGGAACTGTAAGAATTAAAGAAATAATTAGAAGAGTTATTGCAAAATGGTTTCATTTGACCTAGTACATCTCTTTGGGGCACGCTAGTGTTATTTATGAAGAAAAAGGAAAGGAGCATGTGATTGTGTATTGATTATAGGCAACTAAATTAAGTAATAGTAAAGAATGAATATCCTTTACAAAGAATTGATTATTTGTTATATCAATTTTGAGGTGCAACAATATTTTTAAAAATTGATTTGACATCTTGGTATCAATAGTTGAAGGTTGCTGAGCTAGAAATTCCAAAAACTGCTTTTCATACTAGGTATGTCATTATGAGTTCCTTATTATGCCTTTTGGGTTAACTAATGTATCGACAACATTTATGGCATTAATGAATCATATCTTCTAGCAATATCTTAATCAATTTGTGATTATGTTCATTGATGACACTCTCATATTCTCATAAAATCAAAAGTAGCATGAGCAATATCTAATAATCATGTTACATATCTTAAAGGAAAATAATTATATGCCACATTAAACAAATGTTACTTTTGGAGGGAAAAAGTGGTCTTTTTTGGGCATATTATGTTTATTGTGTCCAAATATAGTGTTCAACTTGATCCAACTAAGGTGAAAGCCATTTAGGATTTGGATCCACCTAACAATGTATCAAGGTATGCAGTTTTCTTATATTTGTTGGTTATTATAAACGATTTATGAAAGGATTTTCCATTATTGTTGGGCCATTGACAAAATTGCTAAGGAAGAATGTAACATTTAAATGGGATGATCAATGTTAGGAAAGTTTTGAAGAACTAAAGAAGAGATTGACTACAACACCAATTTTGACATTGCCATCAACAAATGGTGGATTTGTGGCATGCACTAATACATCAGGATGGGGGTTAGGTTATGTATTGATGCTGCATGGAAACATGATAGCTTATTCTTCTCGACAGCTAAGGCCTTATGAGCTGAATTATCCTACACATGACTTTGAGTTGGCAACCATTGTCCATGCCTTGAAAATTTAGAGGCATTTCTTGTATGGAGAGACATTTCAGATTCTGACATATCATAAAAGCTTAAAATATATTCCAACACAAAAAGAATTGAACCTAACACAAAAAAGATGGATAAAATTATTAAAGAACTATGATTGCACTATTGTTTATCATTCACATAAGTCTAATGTTATTGTTGATGCTTTAAGCTAAAAAGCCTTAGATGTTGTTACTGGTATGGTTGGTTATAATTTGACATCCTTGCTTAATCTTTGTGCTTTAAATGTAAAACTTAAGATTAAGAATGTGATAGCTTTAATGGCTACACTTCAATTAAAGTCTGTAATAAATGATAAAATTAGAGAAGTTCAAAAGAAGGATCCATATTTATAGAAAATACTACAAAAGATACATAAAGATAAGAAGACTAATTTTTGAATTAGAGATGATGAGATGATAGTGCTGGGTAGTTGAGTTTATGTACTAGATGTTGATTGTTGTCCATTGGCACTAAAAAGGGGGGTTGAATTGGTGTATAAAAATTTAAAAGGCAAAGAAGAAGGGAAGAAGAATGAGTAGAGTTGAGACAACGATTTATAGTGGTTCGGGTATAATTGACCCTACGTCTACTCCCCAATCTATCAATTGGGTATTTCATTATCTCACGGTGTTTCAAGCTCACACCTAACTTGTACAACTTGTGTTTTGATGGCTCACACACAACCTTACAACAATGTTTTTTTAACCTAACACACAACCTAACTCAAGTGTTTCACTAGGCTCACACTTAAACCTTTCTTGAAGTGTTTTTACAGGCTAACACTACAACCTTACAACTTGGTGTTTAATGCTCACACCAAACAATTATAATTTCATAAAGAAAATTGAAGAAAATGAGTAGCAAAGATTGAGAGCTTTAATTACTTGTAATAAATTTCTTAGCAACCTTCTTCATGGCTATTTGATGGAGCATTTATACTCAAACTTCACCAAAGAGACATTACAGAACATAGCTCACAAAATCTTTGAGACATGCTTGACAGATTATGTAACAACCATTTTCATTTACATAACTCATATCATTCATGTTCAAAATACATATGCATATAGGTTTTATCCATCCTACACACAATCAAACATTTACATGATGCACATCTATGTATATGACACCAGAAGAGAGAGAGTTTGGATTCAGCCGACGACCTGTGGTCCATATGAAATGATGTAACACTGAAAGCACGAAGGTGTCCAATTCTTAATCTTCGGTATCTGAAAAAAATATTTTGCGATTTGGTGAGTCGCGACTCAGTGAATAAAAACAATAATTAAATTCTCATGGCATAATCCAAAATCAAATATCATTAAGATACATTGCAAGCATAACAATTAACTATGCAAGTGCAAGTGCAATAGCTTTGTTTTTTGTC
>CATIWR010224782.1:0-13457 GCA_949677035.1 Omphalea diandra | reverse complement strand
ATATTATGTATTTAATTATATACATATTTTTGTATTACATATTTTAATTTTATTAATATTTATAAATTTATTTTAATAATATATTAAATTATAGTCCTACAAACTGTATGGATTATTCACTAATTTAAATTAATCCTTGACAAAACAGTATAGAATGTTTTCCAAATCGTACTTTAAACTTGCAAAAATGTAAAATATGGAATTTTCCACTTTTGTCATTCTTGTCGCCCAACGGTTACTGGGTTGGAATCCCAGCAGTTAGGAGTGGCACTATTTGATGTAAACTGAATTAATTCAGTCAATTTGATTTAATTTAGATATAATTTCAGTTTTATTTTATTTTATTTAAAAATTTTAATTAATTAAGTTCAATTTGACTTTTAGATAACAAAATTTCGGTTAAACTAAACTGAATTGAATTTATTTAAAATTAAATCAAAATAGATTGAATCTATATTAAATTAAATCAAAATAGATTAAACTGTATAATATAAACCAAGTGATTAATATCTCTAATTCTAAGCTGAATTTTCATTAGAAAATTAATATCAAGCGCCTAATGAAATGAGTTCAGGTGAATTAAGTATATGCGTGTGTATAACTTTTTTTATAACATATTTATTCTCAAATATATATATATATATATATATATATATATATATATATATCCAAAAGTTTAAAATTCTGTTAAACTCATAGCTGGTAAGTATAAAAAAAAGGGAAAAAAATGACATCTGATCTACTTATATGTAGATAGATAATAATTTATCTTTTTCATAATCAAGGCATCATAATCAAAGGTTCAAAGGTTCATTTGGTATAATATAATATAATGTAATATAATCAACTATGTAATGTTATATATATATATATATATATATATATATCCAAAAGTTTAAAAGTTTGATAAACTCATAAGCTGGTAGGTATAAAAAAAAACGACACCTCACCTTCTTATATGTATATAGATAATAATTTTTCTTTTTCATAATCAAGGCATCATAATTAAGGATCTGTTTGATATAATACAATATAATGCAATATAATCAACTATATAATGTAACACAAATGGTAATATAATGAAATATAATAATAATTACAGTACCATATTTGTTTACATAAGTGAATATACTGTAAATGACAATTACATTTTTATATTTGGTTATATTATATGCATGTAATTAAATGGAAATTTATTAATTCTATTTTTATTATATCCACAATTATTATAATATAAAAAGACTAATATTAAAAAATTAAAATTTAATTATTAAATAATTTTTAAAAATAACTAAATATTATTTATAAGAAAAAATAAATTTATTTAGGTATATTAACATCATGATTCCTCAAGCAATATATTAATATAAAAAAAAACTCATTTTTAATAGATAAAAAAATATGATAATATGCATCAATATCAATTAAAAATAAATTTAGCCTTACAAGTCTATTATTTTCACAATCAAACTTCATTCAATATTAAGTCAAAATGTAGTTTATGCTAGTAAAATAAACATAACAAAAATAAAAGTTCTTAAAACACAAAACTTGTTTCTTTTTCACCATAATACTCAAATATCTCCATTCCACAATCACAATTAATTTTTCTTATTGCCTTATGTCATTCCAACATAGCAATACCAAATAGTTTTGTCAATTCACTATTGATTATCAATCTTTTCTCATTACCATCACCATCTTCCAATAGTCGATTATGCCTATTAGTTGCCTTTTCAATTTTTGTGCCCAGAATAGTTGCAAACTCTATAATTACTTAAGACAAACTTGCAATATTGTCACTTTTACTTTTTTTTGCCTTAGAGCCATTGTGAGCGGGTGTGCTAAGAATAATTGCAGACTCTTTAATTACTAGCAATATTGTCACTTTTACTTTTTTTTTGCCTCAGAGCCATTGTGAGAGGGGCGTTTGTTCTGTGCTCGATAAAAATTTATGTTGCGAGACAATACAACAAAATGCCTCATTAAATAAGGATCCCGCAACTATACCACTATATACGAGCATTGGGGGTTTAGGGGTATACAGGACAACACATCGGTAAAACTTGGAGAAAATTAAAGTTGTCACCCAATGTGACTAGGACTAATCAAGTAACAACTTGAATCTTATGCAAAATATCCAATTCGTTACCCCTTTAGAGTGGGGTTCGAAAGTTGGGTATGGCCTAAGGAAGGTATTAGTCACCCCAGGCTAGACATTAGTCCAACCTCTACTCCATTGTCCATAATTTTTTATAAATTATCCATATTAATTATTCATTATTTTTATTATTACCAATTTCAAGCACATAATTAATATAGACACCGTAAGACAAATAATAAATACGTTCAAATATGTATGTAGTAGCAGTAAAGAATTAATTAATTTTACAAGTCAAGTGGGGATGACAGATTTACAAATACATCCAAAATGAAAATAAAAATAAAATAGAAAAGGAATAAGATAGAATAAGTGTATCATGCAATACAAGAGTTAGTCTTCAGATTCCATAATTAGATAAAATAGTCAAAAGTAACTATGAGTATACAACAATGACAAATTATAACAACATGAGATGAAATAAAGAAATAGGCAAAGGTAAAATAAAATGAAATATAATGATGATAATAGAAAAATAAAAAGACAATATTACTCACGATAATTACTTAGGTGACAGAGCCAACAATGTAATAGTAAAATAATAGTGCCAATATAAATCATATTTAAAACAAAAAATAAGTTAATTGGATACAAATAAATAAAATAAAATAAAAATAGTAATAATATTTAAAATAAAAAATCAGTTAACTAGATAAAAATAAATTAGATGGCAAAGCCTACCATATAAAGACAAAAATAATATAAAATGACCAAATTACTGGGCAAAAATAAATTAAGAGGCAGAGTCTATTGTAAACTGGACAAAGACAAAAATAATATAAAAGAACCAAATAATTGGATAAAAATAACAATAATATTTAATAGACTCTCATATGTTGTACCTTTTCTTGATATTATTCAAATAACCGCAAGAAATGAAGTGTTCAATCTAAAATTAGGAAGATAAATAAAATTTATTCGGCAAGACTTGATTAGGTCTTAATTTTGATTTGGATTTTAAATGAGTAAGGTATTTTTAGGAGGGATTTTTTTGCTAAAGGTATAAATTTTGAAGATTTTGCTACTCAAATGATTATTAAAAATCAAGGAGATAGTGCTATGATTTTTTCGTGGTGGCGGCACAAATTTGGGCAAATGAGAGGTGGCTATCTTTGTTGTAGAATAAAAATTCTACCAACTTCATATATTTGGGTTATTACACTCATTTTTTTGTTCCAATTTTTGGTTAACTATCATCATCAGGTTGAGATTTTTCGAGGCGCAAAATACAATGTTTATAGTTTGCCCCTTGCTTTGATGCGGATTGAATGAATGCAAGATGAATGAGAAATGTAGCAAAACATAAAGCTAGCACTATACAAATTTACCTCAGATACCTCTGACTTGTCTTAGCAATCTTTTTAAAACACATACTAGAACTTCTATTGAGGTCTTTTTACAACAAAATGAAGTGTGCTAATTTTGTCTTTACTATGGCTGTCAAAACTTCTACTAAGGTATCATTACAGTGAAATGAACTTTAATGGGCTATGTCTTCCTTGACAACTTTGTTGTCACCAAGGCTCCTACTAAGGTCTCTTTACAATATAATTTGAAAATCCGGTGGACTGCATACTCCTTGGCAACTTTGCTATTACCAAGATTTCTACTGAGGTCTCTTTACAATAAGATCTAAACCGGGGTAGACTTCGTCCTCCTTAACAATTTTGTTGTCACCAAGGCTTTTACTGAGGTCTCTTTACAATACGATATGAACTCTGATGCACTTCGTCCATCTTGGTAGCTTTGTTGTCACCAAGACTTCTATTGAGGTCTTTTTATAGTAGGATCTAAACTGTGGTGGACTTGTCCTCATTGGCAGCTTCGTCGTCACTATAAAAGTTCTACTATAGCTTTGCTTCTAGTAGGATCTTTCTATCGGCTTTTGTGTACTTCTTCAAGGAATCCAAAAATCATGTTAAACATATCAAGTGAGACCTTATGATGAGTGTCGAATAACCTAACCTCGAAGTACAAAGGTTTATTCTCTTTTTGAGTTCACAATGGGGTTATGGTAGTGAGAAATTCCAAAATTATTCCAACAAAAGCAGGCAAAACCATCTTGGAAAATTTTTCCAATCCAACTCCTCCAAGTAACCACCCAACTAATCTCTCTATTTTCCATTTTTTTAAAGAAGATTCACAATAAAATTTATTGGCTTTAAACCTGCAATTTTTCAAGATTTGGTACCTAATGGTTTACGAATCATCTCCAAATTCCAACTAAGGTGTAAGCGATGCTGGTGGTGGTAGTGATGGTTACGGGATTTTGAAGTCCAATAAGGAGGAATTTCCATAACGAATCGATGGTGATCCTTTTTTCAATGCTCTCTTTTTCGCCACTTGCTTCACTCTTAGCATTGTGAAAAGAGTTTGAAAGAATATTGAAAGGAAAGGAAGAATTTGTAATGGCCAAATAAAAGATAAGTTTTATAGGATCAGGTTTTGAAGGGAGAGGAGGAAAGAGAAGGTGGTTTTGAAAAATATGGGTTAGTGGTAAAAAGGATTAGTGTGGAGTGGGGAAGTGGGAAGGTATGAGAGTTTTTAAGAAATGGGGTGTCGCTTGGGTCGGTTATGGTTGGGGAAGTAGTGCCAGTTATGGGTTGTGGAAGATTCTCTTAGGGTTATTGAATGGAAAAAATGATCCAACAAACAAAATTCTAAAATATTCTCTTCATTGGGCCATGTTCATTAAACACTAACAAAGCCCATCTATCATTAAAAATTCTCATAAGGCCACATCCATTAGAACACACACTAGCCCAACTGCTAACTAAAGCCCAGATTACTCTAAAACACATTCATAATTCTTCTTTAGCCTAGAATACATCTCTCTTTGAACTCATCGTTTGAATCATCAAACCATCATTCACCTGCCATTCTTTCCTTCTTTCATTATGCAACTTTTGTATGCTCCTTAGCATGGCCCCTACAAATGTACTTGCATAATATTTTTTTTACCTGCACAACAATTAACTAAATTAAAATGGATTATTAAAACTAAATAAAAAGGACAAAATGTTATGATTATTCTGCTACAACTATAATTAATTTCAATTTAAAAATTAAAATTCTAATATTCCTAACAACTAAACTGTAATTTATGCAAGGGAGTTAAATTAAATAAATTGAAATGAATTGAAATTGAACTAAAAATTTCAGTAGGTTGCCTCTCAATAGGCGTTTGTTTATAGTCAATAGCTCAATTTTCACTTAAATTTTTTTTTGTTAGGGTAGTAAGGAGAAGTATTTCTCATGTTGGCACTATTTCTCCATATAAATATGTTTCACTCACTGACATTGACTTTGAATGAATTACCACCAATCCCTTTGAATTCCATAGCTTCATGTGGGAACACTTGAACTACTGTGAATGATCCAAACTATCTTCATTTCAGCTTTCTAGGAAAGAGTTTCAATATGAAATTAAATAATAAAACTTATTGTCCCACTTCAATTTAACATTTATGAATGTGCTTGTCGTGCCACAACTTTGTTTTCTCTTTATAAATTCTAGCACTTTTGTAAGCATTCATGCGAATTTCGTCCAACTCATTCAATTAAAGTTGACGCTTTTCTCCAAACTTTTTCATATCAAAATTAAGCAACCTTATAGCCCAGTAAACCTTGTATTCTAGTTCCAAAGGAAGATGGTAAGCTTTGCCAAAAACTAATATATAAGGAGACATTCCCAATGGTGTCTTGTATGTTGTTCTATAAGCCAATAATGAATCATCTAACTTTTGTGACCAATCCTTCCTTGAATTTGACACTATTTTCTCCAGGATGTGCTTCAGCTCCCTATTTGAATTTCACCCTATCCACTAGTATGTGGATGATATGGGGTGACAATCTTATATGTGACTCCATATTTTTTTAGCAAGGTCTCAAATTACTTGTTGCAAAAGTGACTTCATTCATCACTGATAATAGCTCTAGGTACTCCAAACCTTGAGAAAATAAATTTCTTTATGAACCTAGTCACCACCTTAGCTTTCTTCATTGGTGAAGCAATTGCTTCAATCCATTTAGACATATAGTTGACTGCAACTAAGATGTAGAGTTGTCCATACAATGAAGGAAATGGCCTTATGAAATCGATATCTCACACATAGAATAATTCAAATTCTAAAATGTTGTTCAATAGCATTTCTTGTCGACTTGATATGTTACCAATCCTTTGGCAATGATCACAAGAATGCATGAATTTTCATGTATCCTCAAACATTGTTGGCCAATAGAAACCACTTTATAAGATCTTTACAATTATTTTGGTGGTGCTTAAATGTCTACCACTCTAAGAATGACAATGTGTCAGAATGCCATGAATCTCTTCCTTAGGAACACACCTCCTAATAAGTCCATCAACACAATACTTGTAAAGAAGAAGTTTTTCCCAAAAATAATGCTTGCAATCTGTTAGAAACTTTTTCCTTTGCTGATATGACATCTCTGCAAGTATAATTCCATACATAATGTAGTTGACAATGTTTGACTACCAAGGTGTACTAGTATTAATCACAAAGAGTTGTTCATCCAAAAATTCTTCTTTAATTTCTAGACTATGGTTTCCACTTTCCTGAGGCTGAATTCAAGACAAATAATCTGCTACTATATTCTCAATCCCCTTTTTATCTTTGATTTCAAATTCAAACTCTAGCAATAGAAGTACTCGACGGATTAGACGACGCTTGGCATATTTCTTGATCAATAGGTACTTAATTGCAACATGGTATGTATACTCGATAACCTTGGAACCCACTAAATATAACTTGAACTTGTCAAATGCATACACTATAGCCAACAACTCCTTCTCCGTAATAGCATAATTAACCTGAGCTTCGTTAAGAGTCTTGCTTGCATAATAAATCAAGTGCATTTGCTTATCCCTTTTCTGGCCTAAGATAGCTCCAATAGCAAAATCACTCGCATCACTTATTAGCTCAAATGGTTGGCTCCAATCTAGGGCTGTTATGATAGGTGCCGAAGTTAATGCTTTCTTGAACCTGCAAAAAGCTTCAAAACATTCTTTGTCAAAATTAAATGCAACATATTTATTAAGCAAGTTATAAAGAGCCTTTGTAACCTTATAAAATCTTTAATAAAATGACGGGAACATCCCTAATGACTAAGGAAACTTTACACTCCCTTAATAGATGTGGGTGGAGGTATCTTCTCCATGATCTCTATTTTTGCTCTATCCACTTCAATGCCTTTTTCAGACACTTTATGGCCAAGTATCACACCTTCTTATACCATGAAGTGGCACTTATCCCAATTCAAAACCAAGTTCATTTCTTCACATCATTGCAAAACCATGGTAAGGTTAGCTAAGCATGCATCAAAAGAATCTCCAAAAACTAAAAAATCATCTGTAAAAATTTTCATAGTTTTCTCTACAAAATCATTAAAAATTGTCATCATACACCGCTGAAATGTAGCTAGTGCGTTCCACACACCAAATGACATTCTCTTAAAGGCAAATGTGCCATAAGGGCACATGAAGGTAGTCTTCTCT
Source organism: Omphalea diandra (assembly GCA_949677035.1). Classification (NCBI taxonomy): domain Eukaryota; kingdom Viridiplantae; phylum Streptophyta; class Magnoliopsida; order Malpighiales; family Euphorbiaceae; genus Omphalea; species Omphalea diandra. The sequence continues at coordinate 5,778 of CATIWR010224782.1, read as the reverse complement.
TGGTTTTCTGGAGTGATAAAAATTTGGTTATACCCGGAATAACCATTTAAAAGCAGTAATAGTCATGACCTGAAAGCTTTTCAAGCATTGATTAATGAATGGCAAAAGGAAATAATCTTTTCAAGTGGCCTTATTAAGCTTCCTATAATCTATACATACTCTCCAGCCGGTAACAATTTTTATGGAAATTAATTCATTTTGCTCATTTGCAATTATGGTCATCCCATCTTTCTAACATATAACTTGCATAGGACTAACCTATGAACTATCAAAAATTGGGTATATAATTTTTGCATCCAAGATTTTTAAAATTTCAGCCTGCACTACTTCCTTCATATTAGGATTTAATCTCATTTGGTGCTTAATGGATGGCTTGTGATCATCCTTCATAAGAATTCTATGCATACAAAAAGAAGGACTAATTCCTCTTATATCACTAATGGTCCATCCTAGTGCTCTCTTTCTTTCTCAAAATTTTCTTAATAATTTTTCTTCTTGTAATTTAGTCAAATGAGTTAAAATAATCATAGATAAAGTTTGATTTTCTCCAAGAAAAACATACCTTAAATGAAGAGGGAGAGGTTTTAGCGCTAAAGTTAGAGCTTTCTCAATGAAAGAAGGGGGAAGAGGCTTACATTTGCCTAATTCCTCAAACTTGTAATGTCTAAATAAAGGATTTGCTTCCAAGAAATGGGTTGCACTAGCAATCTCATAATTATCATGCGAAGATGATGCCCCTTGAACCAACCAAGCCTTAAATGGATCTTCATGATGTTCCTATTGAAACACCTTTTGTACTAAACTGTCCTTGAACTATATGGGTTCCCCTATCACATTAAAGGTTAGTTTGCCCTTTTTTACATCGATAACAACCTCATTGTGGCTAAGAATGATCTTTCAAGAATCAAAGATGTGTCTACATCCTCATCCATATCTAAAATAGTGAAATCCATCAGAATGTAGAATTTTCCCACTTGCATGAGAACGTGCTCCACCACTCTAACAGGGTATTTAATAGAATGATCTGCCAATAACAAGGTAACTGTGGTTGGTTGGATTTCACCAAATCTAATTTCCTACAAACAAAAAGAGGCTTTAAACTCATCCTTGCTCCTAAATCATAAAATGCTCTATTAAATTTGCAATTTGAAATTCAACAAAGAATGGAAAAACTCCCTAGATCCTTAAGCTTGGGTGGAAGCTTGTTTTGAACTATAACACTACACTCTTTCAAAAGAGTGATTGTCTCAAATTACTTTAGCTTTCTTTTGTTAGATAAAATATCCTTCAAGAATTTCACATATGTAGGCATTTATGTTAATGTCTCGATAAATGGAATGTTAATGTGAAATTGCTTAAACATCTCTAAAAAGTTGGTGTATTGCTTATCTAACTTCTATTTTTGCAACCTTTGAGGAAAAGGAATAGGCAGAACATATGGTTTCACCAGTATAGACTTACTTCCTTCTTCCTCATTGTCTTTTTCCACCTTATGATCACTATTCGGATTGATTTTTACTACTACCCCCTCAATTTCAAGTTTTGAATTCTCAAGTATTTCTAGCATTTTTGGGATTGCCTTCTCATTTTCAGTCCTATTCTTGAGTGGAAAGTCGAATATCTCCATGCCACTTTTCAAAGATAGGGCCTTACATTGCTCCCTTAGGTTGATTTCAATCTTGCTCGATAATGTACCTTGTGATATAACACCAAAATTATTTACCAATTGCACAATTTGTACCTTTAAATTCCTATTGTGTTGCTTCATTTGGTTCATCCTCAACTCAAGCTTATCAACCTTGTTTAACTTTGTTTCCACTTTCTCAAACCTTTTAATTAAGAATTTTTGCATATCCCTCGACTGTTTCTCCTCCTGTTGATTATATTGGCCCAAAGGTACACCACCTTATTGCTTTTGAGGAAACCCAAGAGGATGAGAATGTTTGAGTTGGTTGGCTTAGTTGCTCCATGAGAAGTTAAGATGATTCCTCCACCTAGCATCATAAATATTAGAATAAGGATTATGAGACTGCTTGTTGAGGTTGTTTACATAATTTACAAGCTCGACAAAACTTTGAGCAAAAGGACTGTCAAATTGAAATTCAGTACTCAAGAGTCCTTCCTCACACCATTCACAACTCATCATGGGTATGTTAATAGCATGCACAGTCACCCATCAAGTTTCTTTACAAGGGGCATCCATTTTAGCATTAAACATTGTGTAAGTATTAATAACATGAACATCTATTACCTTCTTGTTGATACCTCTTTCGCTTGTCCATTAGTAATTATTTAAAGCCATTTATTCTAATAAAGTATAAACATCATCAGTTGATTTTCCTATTAATGTACCTCCAGTAACAACATCAAGGGTAATACACACCGAATGGTTAAGGGCATTATAAAATATTTGCACTAATAACCAGCAAACTATGATATAGGCATCTCCTCTGTAACTCTTTAAATCTCTCTCATACTTCACATAATGTCTCTTCTGGTTCTTGTTGAAATCTTGTCATTGTTTGTCTTATTTGTGCAGTTTTACCCTATGGAAAATATTTTGCTAGGAATGCCCGAGACAATGCATCTCAAGTAGCAAATGAATTAGTTGCCATGGAGTTAGCTATCTTTTTGCCTTGTCTAGCAAAGAAAAAAAGAACAACTGCAATCTGATGGCATCATCGGTCACTCTATTGACCTTGAAAATTGCACAGATTTCCAAAAAGTTTGAAATATAGGCATTCAGGTGGTCAGTAAATGCACCCTCCAAATGTATTCTACTGTACCATCTGTCTGATCGTCAGTTTAATTTCAAAGTTATTGTTGCTAACAACAGGTTTCAATATGCTTGATTGCATTTCCTGATTTTGAGGCATGACAAAATCCCACAATATTTTTGGCGATCTATTTCTTTCTCCTCCGTTTAATTCTCTTTCATTTGCTTCTCTTTCTCTTTCTATATCATTAGCCATAGTTGCTCTTTGTGAATTCTTTTTTTGTAGTTGGATATCCATTTAATTCTTTTTCATTTGCTTATCTTTCTCTTTCAATATAATCTCTTTTTCTTTCTATATCATTAGCCATGGTTGCTCTTTGTGAATTCTTTTTCTGCAGTTGGATATCCATTTAATTCTCTTTCATTTGCTTCTTTTTCTCTTTCTATATCATTAGCCATGGTTGCTCTTCGTAAATTCTTTTTCTATAGTTGGATACGTTTTCCGATGTAAAATGTATGCTCGATTTCAGGATCAAGTTCAAATAGCTCTAAATTTTTCGACTATCGTAAACACCAAAAAATTCACTAAGCAAAAGAAAGAAACATAATTAGAATCACCAAAATTATTAAAATGCAGAATTAAATATTAGATTAATAAAAATCTTAGTTATAATTGATATTATGAAAAATCAATTCCCGACAATAGTGGAAAAAACTTATTGCATGTAAAACTCTTGCAAGTGTACAAATCACTTTAAGTAAGATGACTTAGACAATTCAAATTTATGGAGTAAAAAGAAAAAAAAAGATAGAGCATTACCTTCAAATATTCTTCCCAAATTGCATTTTCTATTTTCACACAATTTTGATCTGGATCACAACCAAATCCACTATAATTGTTACAGTTACATGTCATACACAACATTGAAATGGTTTTTAAAAGTTCTCATTTTTTACTCAATGTGTGGCTTTGCTTTAATTCCACATCCTAGTAATTTTGCTTTAAAAATATCTTTAATAGCTTTGAAATGTTCAACTTTGAAATCACAATTCGCTTTAAATCTTCCAATGTTATGCAATTCAATAAGAGCTTCAATGAGCTTGTATTCCTCATCGTATGTTCATGATCTTTTATTTGTTCCTAGTCTTTTTGGTCCAACATAATTTTGCTATGTGAAAAAAAAACACATAATTAATATAAATAAATGTCATTAAGTATACAAGTTCTCATTTCCCTCAAACTAAATAGTTTAATTTAATTTAAAACGAAACAAACTTATTTGTGTCAATATAATAACACATATCTTTTACCAAATTAACAAAAGTATAATGTCTATCTTCTTTATTTCCACTCATTATGCATATCTATTACTGAATTATCTCTCCAAGAACTCCATTCATTTGATGTTTCAACTGATGAAATTCCATCATCTACTTTATTAAGTCTTTGCTCTTGTGATCTTGTTTTATCTAATCTCTCCTTCATCTCATCAGTAGACATTTCTCTTCTTATAAAATTGTGAAAAAGATAACAAGCCATAATAATCCTATTATAAGTCTTGATAGGATAATAGCAAGGACACTAATGAATTTCCCAATGCAATTTAAGTATACCAAAACATCTCTCAATCACATTTTTTGCTACAAAATGCTTCATGTTAAAAAATTCTTTGGGATTAGTAGGTTAATATCCTTCTTTCAAATCATTTAAGTGATATATTTGCTCTATGTATAGTGTAAGAAATCCTTCGCAATTTGTTTATCCAACATTGGTGAGGTAATGATGTCCTATATTATCACATATTAACAATTATTAGAATGTGTTATTTTATTTCTAAAGTTTCAATCATATGTATTTTAAATAGTATGCACTCACCATGAGGAATTTTTAAACCATTTCTCCTTGATATAGCATCTCGAACCACTTGACCATAGGCAATTGATTCCTCCCAACCAGTCAATACATGGATAAATTATATATCTTGCAAACAAACACCAAGAACATTAGTCACAATTTCACCTTTTCGTGATCAATATCTCGGTCTATCTTCAGCAAGCATATGGACTCAAATATATGTGTCATTTAAAGCTCCAAGATAATTCTAAAAAAGGAAAATAATGTATGAATTAGTCATGATTTTTCTTCAATGAATAACATAGTAGATATAAGATCATATTATAGTACCTTAAACCATTTACATCTCATATATGTTGAGTTGGAAGGAATAGGTTCTGGCTTTTTAAGTAAGCTTCATTGCAAATGAATGTTAGCTTTGAAGACGTCCCTAAAATACCTACTAATATATATATAAAAGATTTCAAATCGAATTTTATATTTATATTTAAAAATAATATTTCAAATTAGGTAATTTATTTTTCACTTTTTAAAATGTATTTAAAAATATCCATTTTGATTTTTTAATTACTTATGCTCCATTTTGTTATAATTTATTAAGTAATTTTTTAAAAAATTATTTGTTAATCATATATATTTTACATAAAAAGAATTTGACTAAAATTTTTTATTGTTATTTAAATACTTAATAATAAATATAGTATAATTTATTTTTTAAGCAAATGACTATAGATAATAATAACAAGTAATTAAATTAAGTTCATATAGAATTAAAAATAAAGAAAATATTTTAATTTTTAAAAATAAATTTTAAATATTTTAAATAATTTAAATCAAGTTGTTCAAGTCAACCAACGGGTCAGGTTAGATTATTTATTATTTATTTTTTAAATATAATTTTAAATATCCATTTAAATTTTGTTATTATTTATATAATATTTTCTCATGATTTGTTAAGAAAAATAATTTTTGAAAAAAATCATTTCTAATAAGGATAGATTTTATATAAATATAACTTGATTGAATTTTTTATTTTCATTTAAATACTTAATAAATTAAATATAACTTTTTTAAGTAAATAACTATATATAATGAGAAGGAATAATTGAACTAAATTCATATATAAAATTAAAAATAAAAAATTGTTCAATTTTAAAATAAATTTTAAATATTTTTAATAATTTAACTCTGATCGTTCATGTATCGA
>CATIWR010224778.1:0-14990 GCA_949677035.1 Omphalea diandra | reverse complement strand
AATTAACCTCTCATGACATGTTAATCATGCATGGTTAGTGAGAATTATGGAGTAATTGTGGTAGAGCTTTTGGATGGAAGTTATAAACCAAGAGAACAATAGCTAATTCTGTTGATTTTGCTGTTAGAGTGAAACTTTGTACCCACGATTTCATAACCCTAGAAGAGGAATTGGGGAAAGTTTAAAACATGAAAGTTGTAGCCTTATGTCTCCTATAAATTCATATGAAACAGTTTTACTTGATTCTGTGTGTGTAAGGAGATATGACTGCTTTAGTAGGACTGGGTCAAATCCAAACCGAGATGATCTCAGTCTTCTGTTTTCTTATATTTTGATGGCTTTATGTTCTGATTTTGACAGAGTGAAAAACATGAAACTTGTAGGATTATATTCTCTATAAATACCTGTTAAGCAGTTTTGATTGATTTGTTGTGTGGAAAGAGATATGGCTCATTGATTGGGACTGACTCTGTGCCTGGATGACACACCACCTTTCTTTTAATTCGGTTTTCCAAGAATTTGATGACCATAGACTCAGAATTTGATGATGGTCCAAACTTGAAAGTTGTACATTTATGTATGATGTACATACCTGTGAAATAGGTTTGCAAAATTCGGCATGGTTGTTGAGATGTTGTCCCTTCATCATGACTGGTTGTCAACATGTTACAAACCTGCTCATCCTGAGATTGGTCCTTTGTTTTGGTGACCTTATAGACTGAACTGGATAATTAGTGAAACACAAAAAATGTTCATTTATATGTTTTGTAACTGATGGTGTAATATTATTGCAATTGTACTGGTACAATTTGAGATATGCCCAAGAGAGTAAGACCTACTCAGACTGAGAGGACACTGCAATAGGGCAACACTTAAAAATTCACCACATTTTATGTGTATCTGATATTAGCCTGAAATTTGAATATGTTGTCCCATTATATGTCTAGTTTTTTTGAAAAGAAGAATCAAGACATTTGGACAAGTATATTGGGAGTTATTGCTATGACCGTGTAGCAAGCTCAGGCTGCCATATAAGGAAAATATGTATAAACACTAGGTACACTTGCATGAATCATGCCATAACTGCATACCAAGCATTCATAATCATTTTGATATACTTTTAACCATGTATGTATCAAATTCAAGGGTCTCAAAACTTTGAGGAAGCCATAGAGAGAGAACCAAACCTACCGTAAAGGTCGGTAACATCAAAAGGTAAGTAGAAACAATAATTGGATTCAATAGGTGTATGTGATAATTGTATGATATGATTATACTCTATTATATGTATATATGATTGAATTGTTACATGTTACGTGGGAATACATGATAAGTGAGAATTAAATGCTCTTAACGATTACTTGGCATATCATTTGTGAATAAGCACTTGCATATGGAACTAAAAGGGGCGTTGTGACCGACTTGTCAAACACTTGCAAATTACAAGAAGATGGACCAATGGGTCCCAAATCATATGCTACATGAATCACATGAATATCCCGGGAGCAATGTTTGCCTTGCTCAATCACGACAAAAATAAAGCTATTGCATTTGCACTTGCATAGTCAATTGTTATACTTGCAATATATCTTGATGATATTTGATTATGGACTATGCCATGAGGATTTGATTACTGTTTATATTCACTGAGTCGCGACTCACCAAATTGCAATTATTTTTCAGATACTGAAGCATAGACTTTGGACACTTTGGTACATAAAGTTTTGCATAGAGACACATGGAACACAGGTTGTCGGCTGAATTCTAACTCTCTCTCCTTGCGTCATGTACATACATTTGATAGGAACTAGTTATGGTCACTGGTCTTGACATTAGTTAACACATGTGTCATTAAATACATATGGGATTATATATGTATGATGAATAAACCTTAATGTGTATGCATTTCTGAACATGAAATGCCATGATTTGTAACTGAAGATGATAGTTATAGTTGGTGGTATCAGAGGATTCAAGCACACGCGGGGCAGACGTGCAAATCCCAGTGTGTATGACATCGCGGGGCCAACAGGCAAATCCCAAATGTTGAGTGCTTTGATAGGTACCAGTTGTAGCCACGTTGTGATGTTACAATTTGTGGTATCAAAGTTGATTTACAAATGAGAATAATGGGTATCACATTTATTGGTTTGATAAATGAATTTAGATGTTACAGTTTTGGTATCAGAGAGGGCTCAAGCATGCACGGGGCAGATGTGTAAATCCCGGTATGTATGACATTGCGGGGCCGACGGACAAATCTCGGATGTTGAGTGCTCTGATAGGTACCGATTGTAGCATTACAGATTGTGGACATGAATTGATATGAGTTATGTAAATGAACATGGTTATTACAGTTATTGGTATCAGAGCAATATGAGTTCTGTAAAATGAAATTGGTCATTACATTTATTGGTATCAGAGCAAATATGAATACTATCGTTACAACAATTTATCAATATCTCATAAAAATAAATAATTTAAAAATATAACAATCTTTTCATCAAAGTATTCATTAATATCATCTCATTAAACAACATTTGAATCCATTGAGTACAAGTTCATAGTATTTAACCCATCACATATTTAAGTACAATTAGCTATTTACTTACCTTTATCTTCAAGCTATTAAGTCGTGGATGGTCTCGAATTATTCTCAATATTATCTTCAGTGCTTAAAGCTAGAAAACCTCCAATTTCTTCCTAGTTAACTTTTCTCCTCCCTTTTTCTCCTTTCTCTTCTTCCTTCTCTTCTTTCTTTCCTTCTTTCTTTCTTTATTTTGCTTTCCCTTTTTTTGTTGTATTCCCTATCTTTATCCTCTCTTTTTGCTTCTTAATGGTAGAGAATTATAATTTGTATTATTATTCTAATAGGACAAAAGATTGGTGGTTTGTTCCTATTGGTTAAAAGTTTAAATTTTCATTTTTAGGCTCTTTCTTTGTTCCTTCTTCACCTATATCCCTCTTATGAGCGCCTCAAATTTCATGATTTTGCGCTTGAAAGAATGAAATCTTACTTGCAACTCTTACCTTTTATTGATCATTGACAAGGGTCATACAATGGTAATAACACCTAATTATGGCTTACGATTTAGATCAATCGGGGATCCTTGAGGCCTCATGCAAGAAAAAAACACTTTTTTTTTTCCAAAGTTGGGGTTAATGGGGGGACCAAGGAGGGATGATACAATGATACCATCTCTAGGTGAAATGTGGTGTCACCACTTGACTTTGGTTAGGGTAATTTCTAAGTCTACCTAAGTCATTTAGAAGCCCCAATCCATCTTCACTCCATCAAAGATCGGATTGGGGAGTTGGCACAACTTGGGAAAGAGGTTAAACACTTCCAAGTTGATCAGATATAGGGATCCAACCTTCAGGTAATCAATGGTTCATTCTTATACCTTACATTTATTAATCAGTTTCCTATTTATCCACTTAGGCACATCCATCTAAATAAGCCATCAACCATAACAATAAAGTATGCAATGTATGAATGATATATAAGATGTAAGAAAACAATAAATAATATATATAAGGTGTGGAAGGGGAATACACATTCAAATGGTGGGATTACCGTGCAATGAACTTAAATAGATTAAAAAGCATGCGTTAACTAGGTTTCTTAACCTGTAAAAATAAACACAAATTGGTCCATAAAATATAAGTCAAATGGGAAGAACATAGCCCCTAAATATACTCAAAATAACAAGAACTAAAAAAGAGGCAAATAGAGTCCATAGTAACCATTTTAACACATCTCCCAATGTTAAGGTATCCTAACACATTGTAAGTCCATGATAACATATTCAATCATCAAAAATCATAATATAACATAATCAAAATGCATATATCATAAAATGCTTGAAACCATAAACATGAGATGCAAAGCATAATGAAGGACATCACAAGGCCTAAGGCAATTATCACCACAAAAAAAGAGATCCCATGGTTGATGAACCCTACCTCTTATTGCTCATAAAGAGCTTGGATAGCCAGGAGCATTGTTAACCATGAAGAAGGTTAGAATGCAAATCAAAGAAAGAAGATAAAGGCCAAGATACTATTCACATGTTTCCAACACAAGCAAAACCATAAAAAGGAAGACTATTAAGATCCTAGGAGTGGTTAACCCCTCACTTGGTCACTATCAAAATAGATAAAAAAAAAAAAAAAAAGCTAAAAACCATCATTAAGTCCACATTAGAGAAGATGAACATTAAGATAGAAAGAACCATGACAACCATTGTAAAACCTATCAAAACTCCATTTTTGAAATGAATAGGGGTCTTTGGCTATCTAGCCTTGCCCTATTCTATCATTAGAGAGATGAAGAAACATAAAAGAAAACCTGGGATAATAGAAATCCATATGAGAAGAAAAGAGGTTGCACAAAATTATGCCCTGGAAACTAGGGTTATACAACCCATTATTAGGGTTGTACAACCTAAAATGGTAGGTTGTACAACATATACAAAGGCTATACAACCCCCAAATCTTGGGTTTTTCAAAACAAAAAAAAAAAAAAAAAAAAGAAAGAAGAGGGGGAAAAAGACAAGGGGAAATGAACAATCTTGGATGCCTTTGTATGTTTTTATGCCTTTCAAGGCTCAAAGGTATTCAATATCCTCTAAAAATGCTTAGGGAATACATAAAAGTGAAGAGTAAAGACCTAATTCTACCTTGGAATGATTCAGGGTGAAGTAGGGTTTAGGTTTTCTATGTTTAAGAGGTGTTTGAGGAGTAATTTCAATAGACTAACCTTAGGGTTTCCAAGCCTCCCATTTCCTCTTTAATTGAGGGGTATTTATAGAAGGAAAAGGGTGCACCAAAGTTAGAAATGGTTTTGGTTGTACCATGTTCATATTCAATCATAAAGTATAAGAGTGTTGTACTAGAGTTAGGGTTTGTATGTGGGTTGTACAGCCTTAAGGTCAAAGAGGGGACCAGTTCTAGAAGTTTCTCTAGGGTAAGGTTTTAAGAAGGTTATATAGCCTTTCCTAAGGCTGTACAACTTGCATTAAGGGTTATACAACCCTGTTACCACACCAAACTTAGCTAGCAGCCCTAAACTTAACTTAGGTTTGGTCTTTGGTCTTGGGCTTGTGTTTGGTCTTTGGAATTCTCTAAGTCTTCCTAAGGTTTTTTTTATCCTTTACATTGTGTGATTCCCTTTGCATTTTAGGGATTTGGTTCAGTGATTTTCATCATTAGACTTACATCTTAAGACCCAAAATCTAGTGCTAACACATAATTCCCATAAAATCCTTATTATTTAATAAGTTCCAAGACACCCATACTTAAGTTATAATAATATGCATGCCACATGTGACAACTTGTTATGTAATTATGTAAATATTATATTCATATTCAAATGCCTCATGTAATAATGTAAGTGTTATTATGATGCTTTTGTCATATTTGCCTATATGCAAAATAACGCAATTAAAATGCAAATGAATTAGATTGAGGATGTTACAATTCTCTCCCTCTTATGGAAATTTTATCCTCAAAATTTTACTTACTAAAACTCAAGAATAGATAAGGATATTGTCGTTTCATATGTTCCTCTACTTCTCAAGTGGCCTCCTTAGGAGATTGATGGCTCTATCTCACTTTAACCATTAGTATCACTTGATTCCTCAAATATTTTAGTTATTGATCAAAGACTTCAACTAGTTCTTCATGATAAGTCATATCATTAAATAATTCAATCTCCAACTCTAGTATATATGGTAAGGATTAGATAAATATCTTTAGAGCATAGAAACATTGAACACATCATGTACAATTCTACTGGTAATGCTAATGATATGCCAAAGGCCTAATTCTCTCTATGATCTCATATGGCCCAATGTACCTTAGACTCAACTTTCCTTAATTACTGAACCTAATAATGCCTTTTCATAATGAAACCTTCACAAATGCTTTATCTCTGGCATGATATTCCATTTCTCATCTATGTCTATCAATATACCCTTTTTCCCTTTCTTGAGCAACTCACAAACATTTTCTAGCTACTTGATTTTTACCACTATATTATATACCATATTGGGACCCTTTAACTGTCACATCCCTTCAACATCCTAACAAATTAGATTTCTGCATTTCCTTCTATATAAAGAATCATATGGTGCCATGCCAATATTAGAATGGTAGTTATTATTATATGCAAATTCCATTAAAGGCAAATAGTCATCCTAGTTGCCTTGAATTCCAAAATATAAGCTTGCATCATATCCTTTAATGTCTAAATTGTCCTCTCTAATTAACTATCAGTCTATGGGTAAAAGCAGTGTTAAAATTCAAATGAGTACCCAAAGCTATTTGTAAGTTGTTTCAAAAATAAAAAGTAAATCAAAGATCTTTATCTGACACAATAAAAATAAGAATGATATGCAATCTCACAATCTCAATAACATATATTTTAGCTAGTCTATAAAGTGAATATGTTTGTCATATAGGCAAGAAGTGTGCATATTTTATGAGTCTATCCATAATAACCCAAATAGTATTATGCCTTTTTTTTGTCTGAGGCAAACTGATAACAAAATCCATTGAAACTTTCTCCTTTTCCATACAGGAATGGATAAAGGACATAATTTACATATTAGCGCCTGATGTTACACCTTGATCTATTAATAGATTAAACATCTTGATACAAACTCAATTATGTCTTTCTGCATCATTGACCACCAAAAATGTGATTATAGGTTTTTATACATTTTTGTACTTTTAGGGTGCATAACATATGATGCATTGGATGACTATTACATAATCTCTAATCTCAAGCCATCAATAGTTAGTAGACATACTCAACTACCCATCACTATCATCTCATCATCTCTAATTGAAATATCAGTCTTCTTACCTTTTTGTATCTTTAATGGCATTTTCTACAAATATAGATCCTTCCTCTGAGCTTCTCTAATTTTATCATCTATCACAGGCTTCAACTAAAGTGTAGCCATTAAAACTGTCACATTCTCAATCTCAAATTTCATATTTAAAGCACGAAGATTAAATAAGGATGTCAAATATGGAATGTCTCTCCATATAAGTAATGCATTCAAATTTTGATGACATGGACAATGGTTTCCAACTACAAGTCATGTGTAGGGTAATTCAACTCATGAGGCCTTAGTTATCAAGAAGCATAAGCTATCACCTTTCCATATTGCATCAAAACATAACCTAACCTCATCCTAATGCATCAATGTACACCATAAATCTACCATTTGTTGATGGCAATGTCAAAATCGGTGTTGTAGTTAATTTGTTCTTTAATTCCTCAAAACTCTACTAACATTGATCATCCTATTTAAATGCTAAACTCTTACTTAATAATTTTATTAATGGCCTATTAATAATAAAAAATCCTTATACAAATCATCTATAAAAACTGGCCAACCGAAGAAAACTACATAGCTCTGATACATTTTTCGATGGATCCCACTCCAAAATGGCTTTCACCTTAGTTGGATCAAGTTGAACACCAAGTCTAGACAGAACATGCCCTAAAAACACCACTTATTCCATCCAAGTCGTGTTTGCTTAATTTGGCATATAACTGCTTTTCTTTTAAAATTTGCAATACAATTCTCAAATTTTGTTCATGTTTCTCATGATTTTATGAGTATATGAGAATGTCATCAATGAACACAATCATAAAATGATCAAGATATTGTTGAAAAGTATGATTCATTAATGCCATAAATGTTATTGATGCATTAGTTAACCCAAAGGGCATAACAAAGAACTCATAGTGACCATGCCTAGTGTGAAAGGAAGTTTTTGGAATGTTTAGCTTAGTAACCCTCAATTGCCAATACTCATATCTTAAATTAATTTTGAAAATACCATTGCACCTCAAAATTGACAATGGAAAGAATAAGAGAAAGGCCTGGTAGGTCAAAAACTCAAAAGGGCAGTTTAAGTAAAAATGAGCAGCCCACTAGATCAAAAACTCATAAGGGCAGTCCAAGCAAAAATTAAGGCTAGAAAATATAATTAAAAATTGAAAATGAAAATTGAAAAATTAAAAATAAATAAATAAATAAAAGGCTACAAGAGAAATCTATACTTGAAGTAATAATGAATGTCTAGGGGAAAAACTCATTGATCCCTAATGATGCTCTGTCTAGTCCCATAATGGTTTCACTAAGGATAACAAGTAAGGTCTTCCTTAGCTCGATCTCTTTGATAAGTTGCAACACCTTCAAATTAATCTCCCATTGTCTCTTCACAATAAAAATTCCTCCATCTGAACTGTCGCTAAGATATAGGTCTAAGCAACCCTAGCATGACCCTTCGAAGGGTAAAGAATAAGTAGAGGGGATGACTTCTCTTCTCCTAAAATGTGTGTGGGTACCTCATTATAACACAAGTCAAATAACTCTATCATCTTTCAGATTTGTGGGTAATCTAAGTATGGCAGTGCAACTCAATTTGCACCAGTGATGTGACAACCAAGAATGGCACCGAACAGCTCTAGTAAGAGGCAAATCTCATTATCTCTAAAATGGAAAGAATGGGTACTGGGATCCTTGAAATCACAAGTTACCTATAGAAAATTAACATTAAGTCAAATAGAAGAAAGATAACATAAGGCTTTGAAATCCACATAAGAAAGATTATAACAATTTAAGGTAAGAAGAGGTTTCAAAATTCTCTAGCCATAGTGAAAAGTGTGAAAATAAAAGATATAAGCACTAAAATCTAGAAGATAGGCTTTAGAAAGGAAGGGGAAAGTGAACAATGCCTAATAGCTATAAATAGTTAAACTGGCTATAGAGACCATCAAGTTGTTTGTACAAATAAGTATTCATTTGTATAGACAACACATTAGTTTATATAGACAGCCTTTCCTGTAATTTTTGCAAAAATCTCCTTTGTATTTATAGCATTTAGATCACCTTAAACCTGTTCGAAAGAGCACATATATACACAAATAAAAAAGTCCAACACATCATTCAATTAGATCATACATAAAGTGTTATAATAACAAACGAGCATCCATTATGGCAAAAAATGATAAAAACTAACGAAATTGAGGCATTTTAACCACAAAAATGCTTTAAACATCCTAATTATCCAAAAGGTGATATTAAAAGGGAACTAAAACATGCATAATAGTTGTCTAACAATTCCAATCAATGTACCAATGTTCCCTATAGTTTAATTAATAAAAAACAAATCCTAAAGCTTAAGGGATCTGGAAGGCAACTATAATTGGCCTAGTCCTCATCATCCACCTCCTCATTAGATAAACTCTTATAGTTCTCAGACTCTATGGGCACTAGATGTTCTTGGCATTTATGCTAAGTTGCTCTATTAGGATTACATCCATAGTGAGATTACATTCACAACATGTTAGGCTTTATCCACAACTTGAAGGGGAAGAATGCCTTCGTGCGATCGAGTACCTTGGCTAAAACCCTTAAGGCCAGAAAGATAGTCTTGATGAGGTGGTGAACTAGGAGGCATGGAGCTTCTTGATATACAACTTAACGAGGACCCTTTTCTCTAGTTGGCTAGATATTTTGATTGGGGCTCTATTATCATGGCCCACTTGTATAAGTTTCTTAATAGATGTTGTTATGGGTTGTCATACCTTAACAACGCCTAGCAAGTGTTGGAGGTATGTATTATTGATTTTATCATTCTTTTTTTTCTTATTTCCTTTATTTTTATTTTATGTGTTTCTTAACAATTTTCTTTGGCAGGCCTGAGCAATCGAGCTAGGCTTGATTGAGAGTAGCAGCTCTTTTCTCCGCATGGAGTTCTATTGTCCTTGCTTCTAGTGTTAGACTAGTATGAGACACATGAAGAAGTTGGTGGATGTTAGGCAAGCTCATTTGAAGGGCCTAAACTTAAAGTAGGTATGTTTTCTTGCGCAAAAAATTATGTTAATAATTTTCAGAATACTTATAATAGTTAGGATACTCATATTGCTTTTTGGTTTGTTATTTCTTCGAGCTTTGCTTAACTAGAAGGGTCATCCAAATGCATGGAGTAAGGAGCTTATCGAGGTTGAGGAGTGATCCTAGAGTGTTAGCTTTTCATGGGCCTTTCAATATAAAAGTGGTACCTTAGAAAGTAGGTTCTCCTATGGAGGAAGGAGCTTGACATGTGCTTAATGTCGAAGGAGCCTCCAAACCACACGTTGTAGGGTGTCGATCTAATGGATGGCAAAGCTTGACCATGCCCTTAAAGGACAACCTAGCAAGGCTGGTATCAAACACTACTAGATATCAAAACTAGATGGAGGCATCTTATTTAGGGGTGATTCTCCTGCCACCCACACACTTGTGTTCCTATTAATGCCATAAGGGTCATGCTGGGATGATGCTCAAACGAGGAGTGTGCAGTACCCAAGTAAGGCTGAAGTGGGTGCCCTTAGAGCCAATACCTAAGGGTGGAATTGCAAAAAGGCTCACACTTTAGAGCTATCAGGGTTGGAGCCGGTGGTGGTGGGTGAGTTAGATCCTTTATTAAATAGCATAGTGGAGTCTTTCTACACCTTATCACTAGTGTGTTGATATCACTATAGCTCTTGGTCATCGTGCTCCTTTACCTCTTTGTTTGCCACCCATATGAGTTTCCTTGACTTCTACTCAATAGGACACACACTTATCATACTCTCAAGGTATAGGTAAATACAATTTTATTGAATGTATACATGTATATGTGTTCTTATATGTGCATGCCCTAACAGCCCTCACCCTTTATTTGTTTTTGTTTTTATTTTTAGGAAGAGATCCATTAGAAGGATCAAACGTTCAATGAGGTACGTGCTGAACTCACTGGCATGTAGGCCAGCTTGGAGTCACCTACTATACAGGAGCTACAGGAGGAGGAAAAGGAGTCCATCAAGGAGGATTAAATGCCACTATTTGCCTCCACCCTCATTTTTTTTGCTTTCCTACTCATTTCCTTTCCTTGTAGTACTAGTACATATTTGGATGATTTGAACATTATTTGGGTATTATTTGCTCCCTCTTTTCTTAGTACATTAGATGTTTGAGCCTTAGTGCCCTAATTTTATTACTTGTTAAATTTACTGCTTTATTTATGGTAGGTGATATTTTTCTCCCATTTTGTGTTCATTTGAGTTGATGATGTGATTGTGTCTTTTATTTTCCCATATACACTTCTTGAAATTGTCTTGGATTAAGCCTTACAGGAAAACATAG
This sequence comes from Omphalea diandra, assembly GCA_949677035.1. Taxonomy (NCBI): domain Eukaryota; kingdom Viridiplantae; phylum Streptophyta; class Magnoliopsida; order Malpighiales; family Euphorbiaceae; genus Omphalea; species Omphalea diandra. The sequence continues at coordinate 3,795 of CATIWR010224778.1, read as the reverse complement.
GACCAAAACCCTCTTTTTCAACCTCCATCATAATGGCATGTACATACCAACATGTTGTCTATATAGATAACATTATAAATCTATATAAACAATTATATTATTCATAGTTGTCAAGTAATATTCACCTTCTATCTCTTTTTCACCCTTTTCACCTTAATTTATAAGCCTCCAACAATTGTATTTCACCTTTCCACCATGGCTAAAACATCTCTAAGGTCTCTTTATGCCTTTAATTAGTTCCATCTTCTTTGGGGAGGCTTTAAGACCCTTCATTAGCTTTCATCCATCAAACTTAACCCAAAATTCATTTGAGTAGCATATGTTCTAAGACCCATCTAATCATTACTTACAATTTAGGGATACTAAAATCTACCTATTGTTGGAAGATTTTGGTGCAATCCTAGATTGCCATTTTATTGGTTCTAATAGGATTTCACTTTCATGCTTAGACTACCTCCATGTCTATAAGAAGATGGAGGTTCTTGATTTGCCATATGATAAGGTGCTTTTGTATACCTTGGGGGAGGAAACTATCTAACTTTCTCCTTTACTCTCCTTATCCCTCTGTAGGAGTGGTTTTAGGGTCACCTAAGCCTATATTTTGTCAACCATCTTATTGGGAGAGTATCTGCTTTACAGGGGTGACAATAAGGTTGACTTCCAAGCTCTTTATTCTAAGCTCTTTAACTGATAAACAAAATTGAGCTAGGTAAGATCCCATTACCCTTGATCCTAGGTGAGACTAATATGAGGCTATATAAAAATGCTTTAGGGATTAGTAAGCCTTTCTTAGGGAGTCCATTACTCTTGCAAGTGCACTTTCCCTGTAACCTTTTGTTATCATTTTTCTTTTTCATTATTTTCTTTTATTCTTATTATTTTATTATTTTTATTTTCCATCCAAACCTTTATCTAGATTGCCCTTATAGATTTTCAATCTAGCAGATTACTCATCTTTACTTAGGCAAGTTTCAACCTAATGAGCCTTTTTTTTTTCTTTTTTTTTAGATTAGATTATAGGAGAGTCTAGTCTTACTTGATGATGTTCCCTCTATGGATGCGAGGCAATACTTCCCACAACATCATTTGAATCGTCGCCTATTGAGATCCACTTCTTCTAGAGCTTAGTGGACTAAGTGGTTATCTTGCATATTTGACCATAACATCTGTTGCACATGCCTATGGTGAAGATTAACCAAAGTTACTCTAAGGACTTATGAAGGGTGTGTGATCATACCTACTTTGTTATCTAGTACCTTCTATAACCCTTCTAGAGTCTGTTGACAATTTAAGGTTTCACAAGATGTTGTGGGGTTTCCTCCCTTCTTTTATAGAGGGACTACTTACTCAACATTTTCTAGATACGGTGGAACTACCTAGAATGACTACTTTATTTACCACTTCCTCACTACTAGAGCTTTCAAGGCTTGGTTGCAAGATGCTTAGAGGCATACTATGTTAAGATCTTAGAAAGTTAGGACAACAATGCTTGTACAGGAAAAACTTCATGTATTTCACTTAGCCTAAAGACATGTTTAACAAATTTCACTTATATTATGATAACATATTTCCTTTTAGTGTTATACTAGCCATAAGTCATTTCATTTCACATATTACACATTAAATTTATGCATGCTTTTTACTTTTAATAATGGCATACTAAAGCATCCAATCAACTTTGTTAATATCCTCTTGTTAGCTCCCTTCTTCTTATTCTTCATCCCTTATGGTCATCTTGTTGTTGTCTTCTCATCAGTTGCCTAACCCTTGCAATCAAACCCTCATGCTGGCTTGCCATTAATTCTTCCCATTAGTTGTTTGCACTTTCTTAGCTTTTACTTTATTATTTTTCTTTTTTGTTTCTCTTTTCTTCTTCTTTTTATTTTTCTTTTTACTATAAAATTCTATCAAATTAGTGATGGAATATTTTCGCTAATCTAACAAATTTTATTTCTAAAAGTGGCTTACCAATAGAATAACAATGGAACATGTTCCGTCACTATACGAGTAGTCACTAAGCCACAACAATTGAATAACTAATTTATCACTAAGGCTAGTGACAGATTAGCGATGGAAAGGTTTGTCGTGACTAGTCCATCACTAATCCATCGCTAGCCTTAACGACAAATTAGCAATGACATTATCCATTGCTAATCTAGTGATGGATTATCAATGAAACTTTTATTGCTAATCCATTGCTAATCTAGTGATAGATTATCAATGAAACTTTTATTGCTAATCCATCATAAATTTGGCAGAATTTAATCGTTAATTCATCGCAATTCTATAGCAAATCACTCATAATATTTTTCTAACTTTTTTAGATACTGCCACTTATATAATATAATTTATATATTATTAAAATTTTAATATAAAAAAGAATACAATTTATAAATAATGTTATATTTATTATAAATTAAATAAAGTTGTAATATGTTTACAGTAATAATGTACATATAAGACACATTAATATGGAAAACATTCTAATTGTCTAGATGTGCTTCCACATTATCATCGTCCTTTAGAGGTGAAGGTGCTACTAGGGGTAGTGTTGGTATTGGAGTCGTCTAAATCTTTATGGTAGATAGCCAATAAATGAGAGTTTACTACATCTAATGCCTCATAGAGCAAACTAAAGATCAAATTAATGATGAATCTCCTCCCAGAGTTGCATCCTAATGCACTCCTCCAAGTCTAGATCAGGAGCCATCTATGATGTGGCTGAGTAAAAGCCAATGCAAAGACATGGATGAAGAGATGTCCTCTTAGATCCTAGGTTGTACATTCTGCTTTTCTTGTATTCTCCAATAGCCTCTTGGTACAACTTATTGATGTTGATGGCTTAAGAGTCTAAAAAACCCTTCGGTATCTATAAAGTAAAAGCAAAAATATCCCTCTCCACTAAATCGTAATAAATATGAATATGCATTATGAAATGCTATTGAATTCATACTTGCATTTTATTAAAAATGAGAAATAATGCACTAATTTTTATTTAACTTACATTAGTGTCTCGTGAGTTCTTATCAATAAACTGATTATCTTTCTTCTCAATGTGTGTCTTCTTGAAGACCTCAAAATGTATGGTCGGATGTTTCAATTCTTTCGCCTAAAATAAATTTTTATTGCTTTAGCCTTAACATTTTATTAATTAAAAAAGATAAGTAAATAAACTGACAAAATCCAAGGAGTGCTCAAGGAATGATCTAGATTCGACTATATGACAAGAAGGACCAAAACTACCCTCAGTAGTCTCTGTGAGTCTATTCCTTAACACTGCCAAAACTAAGCTTGAAATTCGAGGGTAAACCATTGTTATTGCCACATATCCCATATTTCATGGGAGATGCATTATGGTCTTTTACCACTCTATCTCCAATAAGATAAAATATCTGAGTACTATCTAGCAACTGTATGCTCCCATGCAATCTTAACCATGGAATCTATAGTGGCATCCAGAAGAAAATAATTTTATAATACAAAATATCAAAACATGAATATAAATTCCATTAATTATAAATTGTATCTTGAACTCTTCCTAATAGATATCCTTATTGTCCTCTGGCACCATCTTTCAAATGTAACCTCTAAGGTCCAAACACTCCTAAAAAATTAACCTAATCTAGCTAAAACATTGATGCCCTAGGAGTAAACTGTATAAAAATGATGAAAATTTATATATTATATAACCAAATAAGATTATTCATATGAACATATATATAAGCAAATGATGGCATATATATATATATATATATATATATATATATATATATATATAAGATCTCGAGAGCACAC